>JAJJMA010253515.1:0-11371 GCA_023529015.1 Papaver nudicaule | reverse complement strand
TTAAAACCTATGACAAAGCTTCCATCGTCAGAAACACCGTTGATGAAGATTCCGGCGCCGGATAATTCATAGATGAAGATTCCGGCGCCGGATAATTCATAGATGAAGATTTCGGTGAAGATTTCGTCGTCGGAGACAACAAAGATGAAGATTCCGTCATTGGAGCATATCACAAGCGATCTTGAAACCCAAATAACCCAAAAACGATCATTAAAACCTAGATAAACCTCTTGAGAAGAGTAGATAAAACCACCAAAACGGTGTAGATAACTCACCAAAAGATGAGTAGAAAACATCAAAAACTAAACTAAAACACTAAAGAAACTAGAAAAACAGTAAAGGGAAAAAAATCTGCTCAGATCCGGCCCCAAAACGGACCAGATCTGAGCAATTGACTACTGCCGGTGAAGGGTTTTTTTCTTGGAGAAAGGGGGTGCTAGAGGAGAGAGAAAATTGTGTGGCCATCGTACATTTTCGTATCAATAGTGCGTACAACCCCATTGCAATATTGCATCACCACCAAGGTTGTGAAATCGTGAATCGTAGAACGAATCGTTTTTCATTTTTGCGAATCGAATCGTGTATTGAAACGCGAATCGTAGATTCATGGCGAATTGTAATAGGTCTTAACTACAATAGATGGACGCATTTAGTTATGTATATATATGGATAAATACAGAATTATATACTCAATTATCAAAATGTGAGCTGTGGAGCATTGGTTAGGTGCTTGACCTGATGAACCCTATGTCCTAGGTTTGATTCCAAGTGCTTTCCTTTTTACAAAACTAAAAATTTTAAGCAAACTAACCACAGACTCAGTCATAAATCGTTGACTCATAGTTGACTTTCACGGTTTAGAGTCAATTGCGATTCAATGGTGCGAGTCAGAACGTTTAGGGTAAAATGTGAATCGAATCGTCCGATTCACGAGTTGAATCGGACGATTTTCACAACCCTGATCACCACCAATAACGAACTGATAGTAGATACCAGTAGTACTGGTAGACTAGTATTGATAAGGCATACAACATGAAAGCGAATAAGCGATGAAAACAAATACAGAGAAACAACAGCTATAAGCTGATAGTTAGCCTATCGTATAATTTTGGTATGTTTTTGGTGGGCAGTTGGCAGTCACATCTGCTGAGTGCCTACTTCCTCACCAAAATTTACATGGTGCAAATGTGAAAACTTGTTCAACCATACGTTATTTCTCAAATAGAAGGTTAGAACGTTATTGCGTTTTTCAACATGGTCCTTAAAAAAGAGAATTGTGATGTACAAAGAAATCCTAACAGGAAAGATGCCCCTTCTTATTAAAAAAAAAAACACTCTTTCTCCTTTCTAGCTCTTCTTTCTTCCTCAAAAAACCCATCTAAAGTTTCATCTTCACTGCTCTGGTCATTTAGAACCGGATCTGAGCAGGCCACAAGGCCCACAACCCATTTCCCTTGCTTTCATAGATTAGTTGCTTAGTTTAGGTTATTTTGATGTATGTTACTTACCATTTGGTGAGGTTTTTCTACTCCTTCAAGGAGGATTATCTACACCTTCAAGGTGGTTTTATCTACTCCTTCAAGGAGGTTTTTGTATGTTCTAATGGCGGTTCTTGGTTGTTTTGGGTTTTAAGATCACTAGGGATGTACTCCAACGACGAAAACTCCATCATAGTTGTCTCCGGCGACGGAGTCTACATCGGAATCTTCATCATCTATCTTTCCGGTGACGGGATCTTCATCGATGATTTATTTGACGACGGAAGTTTCATCACTAGCTACAATAGATTTGAGCAAATCACTCCTATTTGGGAGCATATCTTTTTATAGAAGAAAAACAAACAAAATGGTTGGAATATATTTCCGAGTATAGCCATTCTTCCTCCGATTCAATCGGATCTTATTCATAGTTGTATTTGTCTTACTCCGTTAATCCTTCTCTTTCTCTTGTCGGATTTCTCGGTATTGTACTTCTACGGTATATTTATGGTTCTTTGTATTCTCTTATTTTCGATCTTCAACTCAATGTAACCTCGAATTTCCATTAATGAAAAGGTTCTTTGATTTTCAAAAAAAAATAAAATATATATATATATATATATATCAATAATATAAAACACATCGAAGACAAATTGGCCTAGATAAACAGACCGTTGCGATCTCTCCATGTGTGAGATCCGATGGCCGTGGAGTTGGCGGGAGCAGTGGCTCTTGGTGTGAGTGAATTGTACCGTATCGCCTCTTGCATATCCTTTGAGTATCTTTACTTTCTTCGTTCTTTGCAGAGAGAAAAAAGTGTGAATCGACAGCTTCCGCTCAAACCCTATGGAAAAACTATATTCTCCTTCTGATGATGGATCATTGATTTGTCTTCGTTAAAAGGTTTCGGTGTATCAAACGTAGATGTATTTAGGGATCTCTTTCCATCTTCTTTCACCAAAACCAAGATCTCTAAGCAATCAAAGATAACCAAACTTTGGGTTTCAATCTACGCAGGATTTTTGGGTTTACAAAGCCAAAGGTGAGATTTTCTTTAGTACCCATCTTGGTGTTTTCATTTTCATGGAAGTTATGATTCAAAATTCAAATTTAAGTTTTTGAATATTTTGATACTTATTGTGTGGGTTTCTGTTATTTGAATTGAATATTTGGCGAAATTGTTAAAATTTTAGGTTTTGTATATGATTTTGAAGTTAGGGTTTTGAATTTGATTATGTGATCATGTTATCAACTTTGTTAATGCACTTTGAACTTTGTGCTTGCTTTACTTAAGATATAGGGTTCCTAATTTACACCCATCATATTATCCATACAGCAAGCATCGTTTACAAAACCCGTCTAACAGATTGTCTATAAGATTTTATCTGTCTGTCAAGAGGAAGGTCATTTTCTCTAATCAAATTAAACAAATTAAATTTGGTTTCCTTTATCTTTGTTGTGTGTTTGTTACTTTAATATTGGCATTAAGATTTCTGCTTAGTTACAATGCTAATTTGCTTATTACAGGAAGAAACGGAAGTGTTAAATTGAATTAAATGTGGATTCCGGAGCTGTTCGTGGACCAAGATCTGTTCCCAACAGAGTGTGAAATAGATATACATCACGATGGTTATCGGTGCCAAAACCTAGAGGAAACCCAAAACTCAGGTACTTTATTATTAATTTCTTTTGAATTTGTTTCTCATGCCCCAGAATTGTGTGTATCTGTTAGTTGCATTTCTGTGTCTCTTACATGTTATTTGTTGGGTAAATTTCCTTCTTATTCCTCTTGATGATGATTTCAATATCTTACATCCGCGCGCTGCCATGGTTGTCCAAAGATGCTTTGGCATAGAGTTATATGTTGGATTGTCCTGTCATTTTTATCTTATTGATTATTGTACAAACTCTCCTTATATGTTTTTCAAGATTTTCTTGCATTCAATCCAGACTTTTGAAGTTTCTTTGACTAAAATAGTTCGTTTACCGAAGTAGCATCTCTTAGCATCCAAAATATTGCATTTACAAGTAGAGGTCAATTTCGGTCTATCTCATAATGCAGATGTTTCCTCATGGTGCTTGGCATTGTCCAAAATGTATATGCAAAGTTTGCAAGTTAGTCAGTAGAAGAAAAGGTCAAGGGGATGGTACAACTGTTTCCGCATTTTCTCAGCTGTGATCTGTTGCGAGGAAAAACATACGTTTCATTAATTTCTTTTGATGCTCTTTAAGTGTGTTGATTTTATATTGCCTGCTGAAACTTATTTACAACTGTTGCCTATTGCAGACCACAAATAGTGAAAATAATACATTTCCTCCTGAATTAGTCACTTAGTACCGAATGTGTTTGATCAGAGCTGTCACTGGCAGTCATAGTTCTCACTGGAACAATGGGTACTCAATGAAAATTAGGTAATGGTTCTTTAAGTACTTCAACATAGTGACTACCTGATTAATTTTTGCCCTATATCTTGGCTGATGGCAAAGGTGATATTTGCATGGGCACAATTTAGATTGTTAAAAGAAATTTGAACCTGATCTTTTTCCCTATTTTTTACTTCTATTCTCATTCATATGTGATTCTACTTTTTACCCTATTTTTATGCTCAATTGTTCCTAGGCAATAATGTTACTGTTTCCTTCAATCTGATATGTGGGTTTGTGATTTTTCTGAAGTTTGATTTATTGATTAGGATAAAAAAGTTGTAATTCCGCAGCGGAAACTCTAGCCAAGGGCGGATTGAAGAATGAAAAGAATCAGTATCTTTCTTTACTAAATTTGGTTGTGGTTAAATCTCCTTTTTGGTTGTGGTTGAATCTCTTTCGAAACGAAGGTTGCAACTGAGAAGGAAAAAAGGTAAGAACTCTATAAGGTGAAAATGAGTTTGAGACTAATGAAGATAATTGTTTGCTTTTGTTTGGTAGGTATATATTGATTGTCAGGAACCAATCGAAATATCAGGAGGATGCTAAGCAGGACGTATGCGAGCCAATAATTTCTACCCACAAGAAAGATTCAATGGGTATTCTTCTCACTGTAAAGCAAGACAAGGAAGTTTTTGCTGAACAGAGAGAGAGAGAGAGAGAGAGAGAGAGAGAGAGGTAACGAGGAATCACGAGATTCTTTGTTTCTTCTATAAAATTTATTTACCCCTTTTTGAAGGGTCTCTTCCTTCATTTTGTTGTAATTGCCTGTATAACTTGATTCTCTCTTTAGGAATTTCTTTTTCTCTTTTTCTTAAACTGAAGGCTTGACTTTTGGTTTTGCAGAAGCCATCGTGCATCGTAAATGTATCATTAAGCGACGTGGTTGTTAGATCAGTAAGGTATGTTTACATATCATATGCTTATGCATGTTTCACGATTATAGTGTTAGAACCATATTATCTTAATACTGCAGTGATTAGTTTGGTTGTAATAAAGAAACATGAGTTTCGATGAATTGGAACAGGTAGCACTCCCATAATTTTATATCAGTATTTTATCACAGGGTTCTCATAATTTCATATGATGGACATAACTCTCCATGCCACCCTTTGCCGTCTTAGCTCAGTTGGTAGAGCGTGTGGCATTCGGCCTCAAGGATGTGGGTTCGATTCCCACAGACGGAACCTAACATAAAAGGCTAATCAACTGTCAGTTTTACATCATTAGCAATTTAGAATTATATCAGCCTAGATCGATTAGCTCATGGTAATATGGGGTTTCTAGGTAATCATGGAACCACATGCTTGCAATTATGTATGAAGCGTGTTCTACCCTATATGGAAAAAACAATAGTGCAGTCACTAAAAAATCTATTCTGTGATGTTTCACTTATTTCTTGGTGCGAGTGTGGTTGCACTATTGAAGTGCAGATTGCTGAGTTCATCGGGGCTAGCTAATTCCCTAAGAACTTCTCTGTTTGATTTAATAGTTTATGTGTTGGGTTGTCCTGCTACATTATATATATTGTTTGTAATAAGCTAATCTGAATTCGCCCATATCATCATTTGTAGTACTCTTTCAATACTTAAGTGTGGTAAGGCATGTTGATGCCTTGATTCATTCGTGCAGCGTTGAGGACTCTTTGCACCATTTTGCCATAATTTTCTCTTCCAGTAGAATTTGGATGATCTTAAGTCACTGATGGAGTAGACCAAAGATGATTGTGGGTCAATTAGTTGCTAGAAGTAATTACTGAGAAGTTTTAGTAGGTTAAGGATGCAAGCCATCAATCTCTAGGTGATCACCCTTTTTTTTTTCCCTACAAGCTGTAGGTGATCACTTCCTTGGCAAAATTTCAATAGATAAACTCTTGCAAGCTTATTTATATAGCAATCTGCAGCTTTGGTTGTTCCCACAACGACATATGGAGTTGGAGCTGCTGCCGATGCTACAATGTGCCGTAAAATTTTTATTTGCAGCTAAAGCAATAATTACATTCAGTAAATTATGTTGAGTGCCCTGATCAGTTGCCATTTCCATATTTCTTTTAATGAAAGGTAAACAAAGTTGGACAAATAAGCAAACTAAAAACGAGAAGTTAGTGATGTTGCACCATGCTTTGGTTGCAAGGACTTCCCCATCCAGTCTCCAACTCTTAATTATTGTGTAGTAATTTCTCAATTTTAAGTTTAGAATCTCAATCAGATGAACCTGTTGTAGAGATTGATGTAACCGCAAGTTCGACTGTACCCCGTTGAAGACGGTTTACAAGACGACAAATTTACAGGGTAACAGATCTTCTAAAATTTGGGGTGTTATGAACCAATGATGCGACATGAGACGGAAAAAACATATTCGACGTACAATATTGAAGTCCCGTGCCGTCTGCGGCACAAGCAAATCCCTTGTATATATATGTATATATCCTAACAAAGCTTTCGCCAAGTTGAATTTTTTTCATATATGCTATTTTGCATTATGCACAACGTGTCGTGTATGTTTGCAGTTCATTTTTATTAGGCGTAATAATAACAGGGTGTGCTTTATGCTTTTACTAAAATAAGTGAGATATTAAATTTTATCATCTCCCAATTGTATTTTCATCTATTAATTTCAACAGTTAAATTACAAAATGATAGATGGCAGTGTTATATATTTTTCGGAGTATGTTTTTTCTTTTTTTGTAGAAAGTTAAATATTTGTAAGAGGAATCTTTAATCAAAATATTAGATTCAAATTGTTGTAGTTTGGATTTAACTGAGGAAAAAAAATAATGTTGTCAAATTAAAAAAAAAAATTGTGGCGGAGTAATGTCAACGGATTTGGAAAACCAAATTTTGACATACCAAGCTTAACCTGAGAAGTGATTTAATTATGTATTATTTTTTTTTTTGTTAGGAAAAGAGAATTCATTAAACTTTTGAAAACTACACTGTTTGTAGGAAATGTGGTGTTATGGCATTCCACACACCAGAGATAACATTTCTTCTACAATATTTAGCTGCTTTGTCAGCCAAAGTTAAAAAGTGAAAATTTCTACTAACTTTTTCAACTACGATTAAATCAAAACAACTACTAAGATGGAGACAATCATCCAAGACTGAGTTACTAGTCCAGCTAGTCTGGATAGTTTTATTCTTAAGATATGAAACTACATTTTTTGAATCACTGCATATGCAGATTCTCTTTAGCTCCATTTCCTCAGCCCATTGTACAGCTGACAGGATTGTTATGCTTTCCGCTTCCTCTGCATTTCTAGCTTTATCCACTACTGTCTTGCATCCCTGGAACAGACCTGCACCATCACATAAAACCAGGCCATTAATGCCTATAGTGTTAGAGTCTTGTGCAAAAGAAGCATCACAGAAAAGTTTGAAATCAATGTTGTCTACAGAATCCTCCACAGGTTCATTTTCCAGGGATGGGTCAATGACTCCATTAGAGTTCTGTAAATTGCATTGTGATTCTATTACATCATTTGCTAGCTTGATTGCAAAATTGGCAGTGTTAAACTTGTTAAGGTTCTTTCCCTGCCAAACTTTGGAGCATCTATCCCTCCATATTATCCATGCTGTAGTCATTACCAGGCATGCCACTTTGACATCTTGATTACCTTTGAGCCATTTCACTATCCATTCCTGCATAGTAATATCCGAGCCAGAGTCTACCAAAACTAAATTTCCATTAGGAATTAGAGACCACACAGATTTAGAGAACTCACAATGCATTATAATATGCTCAGTAGTTTCTAGGATGTCAGAGTTACACATTACACATTCATAATCAGTGTTTGAATGATATCTAGATAATCTGTTTTTTGTGGGTAAAATATTTTCCCAACATTTCCATAAGAACAATTGGACCTTTGGCAATACAGGTAATTTCCAAATCAGGTTGTATAAATCAGAACCAGCATTTTGTTGAACACCATTTTCTAGTACTCTATAAGCAGACTTAACCGAAAAGCAGCCTTTCCTGTCGAAAGGCCACACCAATTTGTCACATCCTGAAATGGGAATTCTCATCCCTAGAATTTGTTGTACTGACTCTGGAGTAAAGAAATCATCTAAGAGCTCTTGATTCCATGATTTAGAGTTCATATTTATAAAGTCAGACACAGACATCAAGGGGTTGGGATAAGCTATGCAAGTGAGTGATGGTGCATTAGTGATCCAGTTATCATAAAATGCATTCGCTAAAGACCCGTCTCTAATGTCCCAAAGAGCATGTTTACGAATAAAGGTAATGCCAGCATAAATAGATTACCAAACCCAGCTAGAGTCTTTTGGTTTTGGCACATGTAAGGGATGACAGTGATGAAAATACTTACATTTGAGGATTTGAACCCATAATGCCGAGGGGTTGTGGATCAAAGACCAAGCGGTTTTAGCTAACAATGCTATATTAAAATGTCTAAGATTCCTAAATCCTAGCCCTCCACTACTCTTATGCCTACATATTGCTGGCCATGCTTTTAAGTAAGCACCTCCAGGGTTGTTCTTACCCCACCAGAAATCTCTGGAATTGTTTTCCATTTTTTCTACAATGTCATTAGGGAGCAGAAAGGTATTCATGTGATATAAGGGACTGGATTTCAGGGAGTGTTGGACTAGTACTGATCTCCCTGCCTGTGTGAGCTGACTGCCTTTCCATTTTGCTACCTTAGTGTCAAATTGTTCGGCTAGATGACTAAAGGCCTCTTTCTTAGATCTACCTACAAACAGGGGAATACCCAAGTATTTTTCATCTAGTTCAACTTTCCTTACATGCATTGACCTGATTAAACTGACACACACATCAGGATGGACATACTGACTAAAAAATAGGCCTGATTTCTCAAAATTTATAGCTTGACCAGAAAAGGCACTAAATTCTTTTATTATATCCATGAGGTTACTAGCTTCATTGTCTGTGGCCTTTGTGAAGATAAGGCAATCATCCGCAAAGAGCAGATGAGAGATGCTTGGAGCATCTGGAGTAACCTTAATTCCACTGATTAATCCACTAGTCTCTGCTTGTAATAAATACCTAGAGAAGCATTCCATACAAATTATGAATAGGTAGGGTGATAATGAATCACCCTGCCTAAGTCCTCTAGTTGTCTTATAGGATCTGCAAGGTGATCCATTCAGCATTATAGAGAAATTAGTTGTACTAACACATTCAAGAATTAAATCACACCATACATCAGAAAACCCAAACTGTTTAAGCACATCTATTAAAAAAGACCACTCAATCCTGTCAAAAGCTTTTGACATATCTAATTTAAGACCCATAACTCCATTTTTGAATTTTATCCTTTTCATAGAATGCACAATTTCATGGGCAATCACTACATATTCTTGGATATGTCTCTTAGGGACATATGCAGCTTGAAAAGGTGAGATCATTTTGCCTAATAGTGGTTTCATTCTATTGACTATAATCTTAGATATTATTTTGTAGCTAGTATTGCATAATGATATTGGTCTAAATTCAGATGGGGTTGAGGGACTGTTACACTTAGGAATTAAGGACAGGAAGGTGTGGTTTATCTCTTTCAAAATGTGTTTGGAGTCAAAAAAATGTTTGACTGATTGCCACACATCATTTATTACCAAATCCATGTTCTGCTTATAGAATCCTGGTGGGAAACCATCAGGTCCTGGAGCTGACCATGAATTCATAGACAGAATTGTGCTTTTGACTTCTTGCAGAGTGATTGGACTCAACAGAGTATCATTGTCCTGACTTGTGATGCAAGGTTCAATGCATGAAAGAATTTATCTATTTCTTAATGGGTTGGTAGTAGTACCAATACCAGAAAAATGAGACACAATCAAGTCTTCAAGAGTTTTTCTATCATCAGACCACTCCCCATTGCTAGTTCTTAAAGAAGCAATGTGGTTAAAGTGTCTTTCCCTCTTTACAGTTGTGTGATAGTAATTAGTATTCCTATCAGAACTCTGTAAAAATTCAGTTCTAGCCTTTTGTGCATAGAACTCTTCTTGCACTTTCTGCCAATGCTCTAAATCAGTCTCAGCTTGTTTAATAGCTTCATTAACTTGGTTTGTCATTGCTTGGCAGTTGAGAGAGTGGAGAAGATTGGTAAGTTCATGGACTTTTGAGTCCACATTACCAAAGTGATTTCTATTCCAATCTTTAGGAAGAAATTTTACATACCTAAATCTGTTGGCTAGTTGAAAAGGAGGAGAACCTCTAACTTCCATATCATAGGCTTTTTTAATTACCTCATGGGAGGAAGGGTCTCTAAACCAACATTTATAGTATCTATAGGGTCTTTTTCCTTGATGACTATTGACATTAGTCACCAAGAGAATTGGAAGGTGGTCTGAGCCTATTGAATCAATATGGAAAACCTTAGAATTTCCATAAGAATTCAGCCAAAGACCATTTCCAAAAGCCCTGTAAATTCTGGCTTTTATGAGATCATCACCAACTTGCTTATTAGACCAAGTAAAATCAGAACCTACATATCCTAGATCCATTAGATCAGCATAGTCTAAAATTTGTTTGATTCTAGGGATTTCCTCAGTGGTAGGTCTAGTGAAAGTTGATCTTTCAGTGCTAATCCCATAGTGATATTAGCACCCATGGGAGATTGGCATTATCACTAATGTCTTTAATGTATTCCCATTGTTGCATTTTTTCTTCATAGTAAACAGAACCATAAAGAAAAGTGCTGAGGAATTCAGGTTTTGAGGGGTCTGAAGAGATGATTGTGTTGATCATTTTATCAGTATGTTGGACAATTTCCAGAGTGAAGCCAGTCTTCCACAAAAGGGCAATACCACCAGATAGACCAGCAGATGGAGAGATCCAAGTGTTGGGAAATCTGAATCTTTTAAGATATTGTGACATTTTTGTGGAGTCATTCTTGGTTTCACACAAGAATACGACATCAGGGTTTTGGGCCTTTAACACATTATTCAGTGTTGTTCTTGTTGTGGGGTTACCAAACCCCTGACAGTTCCAAGATAAAATTCTCATTTTAACTAGTATACTAACAGATCAGCAGAGTAAAGTTCTAAGAAAGTAGGGCAAACAACTAATAACACAAATTAAACAACTAATGCAAACTAGATGAATTTTGCTGAAATTAATAAAATTGCAACAGACCAGCAGAGTAAAGTTCTAAGAAAGTAGGGCAAACAACTAATAACACAAATTAAACAACTAATGCAAACTAGATGAATTTTACTGAAATTATAAAAATTGCAAAGACAGCATGCAAGAGAACCAGAATCAACCCATTAGGAACCAGAATGAAATTTTCAACAACTACACATGTCATATCTAGTTAAGAAACATGGTGCTTTCTTTTCGGAATGGTAGGTTTCACAACCATGCGCGCAGTGGATGACTGGCTGACCCATTATAGTTAAGAAAAATGGTGCATTCTTTTTGTGTGGCGGTGACGAGTTTCGAATTCAATCACGTGGTATCATCATCGACAATTAAAATAC
>JAJJMA010253477.1:813-14362 GCA_023529015.1 Papaver nudicaule | reverse complement strand
AGTCTCAATATTATATATGATTATTTATAGTAGGGCGGATGCTCTTCTGTCTCAATATTATTAGTAGTGCGGATGCTCTTCCGTTGTCAATATTACTTAGTAGGGCTGCTGCTCTTCAGTCTCAATATTATATATTTTACAATATTCAGATTATTTGGGGAAATTCAGTCATACGCATATTGTGTTTGTTTGTTATGGTCTTATTGGTAATGGTTGAACCATTCTTTTGGGAATATCATTCTAGTATTACTGGTTATGCTAACGTTTGCTCGGGAGGAATCCTGGTTTCATAATTTGTATGGGCACTTTATGAGATTGCTATGCGGAACGGGTTAGAATAATACTTACCTTAACATGTTATACTTCGATGACTTGCTGAGTGTTGGTTGTTAAAGGTGTTAACTTCTTTCTTTAGTAGAACTGTAAAGCATGATAATGATTACTTGATTGTTGTACCTGTTTCCACTGAGCACCCCTTTGAGATAATGTGCTAACTCGTTTCCATTTCAGTTTCAGTTATCAGAAGAGATGGTGCACGTGAAGAGTTTCGTTTCATAGTTCAACGTTTAACTAATTTAGGTCTTGAGTAATATTTTACTTCTTGATACTCTGTAAAATTGTAACAACAGATTCTATATTTATATCACATGAGAGGTTTCCATTTATGAAAATCCGAGTGTTTGGGTTTCTTTAAGATTCTTCTGAAATGAGGTATTTGGGGTAGATGAACTAGTTTCTTGACGCCTCCTAGTGTGGACTATAAACAGGATGATTAGGCGAG
The DNA here is from genome assembly GCA_023529015.1 of Papaver nudicaule. Lineage (NCBI taxonomy): Eukaryota > Viridiplantae > Streptophyta > Magnoliopsida > Ranunculales > Papaveraceae > Papaver > Papaver nudicaule. The sequence continues at coordinate 13,581 of JAJJMA010253477.1, read as the reverse complement.
TCGTTACAGGCTGTAATGAAATAAACAGGGATTCGGGAAAGGCGAATTCTTCGAAAGACCACTTTGCTCGGTTAACTGATGAATATCAACTTGAACTTGCCAAATTGGGATGGGGTTCGACTGAGCATATTAGGAAAAGGGCTGGCCAGTCTCATTTTACTAATCAACATGAAGTTACGAATTATATGATTGTAAAAGAAAGTAGGATATCTAGTCTTGACATTCTGTTGTATGTTATGTTATGTTTTCTGGGTATACTTTGATAGTGATATCTTTTTTCTTCTCTTTTTTTTTTTTTTAGGCATCGAGGCCAACTTGCTACAGAAGGTGTCCAATGTCGAGTCTGCGAGAGATGAGAGTGCTGCTCAGCTGATTGAAGAGTCCAATCGGAAATTGGAGTTTGAGAGGAAAGCCCAGGATTTTGCTCGAGAGTTGGACCTAGAACGCCGACTTTGGACTGCTGACGTAAGTAGGCATTTGAATGAATTGGATATCGAGCGAAAGCGTCGCTCGACAGATGAGGAGAGAAATCCCAGGATCTGGCCGCCGATCTTGATCATCGCCATCGGTGTGAAGAAAGTCTGAGAAATATGATTAAAGCATTTTCCCTCTTGCGTCCCCAACTTAATCATGGAGAAGCTGCAGAGGAACTGCTCACTCGATCTGCCCTAACTACTGCTCTGGCGGCGAGTAAGGCTTGCCGAAAACATGGTCGTTCTCTTTTTAGAAATATCGGGGTCGAACCTGCTGGTTATGGAGCGCTCGGTGCAGATGACTCTGACTTAGAGTTTCCTGATGATGTAAATTTGCTTCCTCATGAGGTTTTTGTAAGGCTAGTGAGGGAAGAGTTGCGTTGAAGGGGTATACTATAGGGTGTGTCCGAAGGCAGTGACTCTGGGGATGATAGTGATGATAATGATTCTGATGGCACGTCTCCAGGAGGCGCGGAAGGTCATCCCGAGGATCATTCGAGAGATGATTTCGAGAGTGATACCGAGACAAGGGCTGGTGAGGGTACTGAAGGTGCTGAAAAGGATGTCGAGTTAGCGAATCATGGTGATTCTGGTGAAGTAAACACTGGAGGTGGCAAGGATGTTTTTTTCGATGCCAACTATAAGGAGAATAGTTATCTATCACTACACCATATTTTGCTGGTCGCAACGAACCTGGTATGTTGCTATTCCTGGTCGCAACGGTCGCCCTGCTGTTACGAAAGGTGGTGTAACAAATTTTCGAAACGGCATTGTTAACGTTGCGATTTTTGGGCTGCAACGGAAAATGCAACGGTTCGAGGCCCGTTACAGCCCATTTTGGATGGAACGTCAGCAGAACCGTTACGATTTTTTTTACCAAAGTAAAAAAAAAAGACCAGGTCAAAAAATACCAACCTTGACTTTGACCTAGTAAATCTTTGACCTGGTAAAAAAAAAGGTCAGTCAGACTCTGACATGGTCTGATTCAATGATTCCCTGAGCCATAAATATGATTTCCTAAAACCATTCACATACAATGATTGTTCATTCATACATGTTTTAAACATCAAAACATTTACAAAGGAAGGGAACTTAACTCATTCCATGGCTTTACAGATAAGACACTAAAGACATGTAAATGTATATCAACTCTAACTTAGACATTTACAACACACTACAGACATTTCAATGTATACTCTAACTTAGTTTAGAAACCTACAGAAAAAAAAAGAAGAAAGTCATACTTTAAGTTTGTATCCTTCATCAATGGCGAGTCCAACTCATCTGCATCAATGGCGAGCACAACTCCTCTGCTTTGTATGATCATTCTGAAACACAACAATGCATAATTAGATATGGAAATAAGACAGGGGTTCTACAAGGGATTTATGCACTCATGGGTTCATAACTTAGACATTTACAACACTAACTAAACCCTAAATTTACAACACTAACTAGGCCTGGTTGTGGCATTTCCATAACTTCTCGAATCAGCTCTCTACTTATAGGATTGCTGCCTAAGGACTCGGTTTGCCAAGCGGACCTAAGGAGTTCCAAGTCAGAAATTATGATATATTTGTATAGCAATTTCAAAAAACAAATCTACATTTGCTGAGTAAGACAGTGCCGGTACCTTTTCAGTGTGATTCCCAATATGCTCCAGAGACATCATCAAAGTGTATCTGCCCAAACAAATTAGAAAATGTGACATCAAGACGTATAAACCAAACCACAACAAGCAAGGAAATGAGATATGAAACTCACCCATTGTGTTGGACCAAATGCATTCTAAATGTCTGTACATGGTACTTTAAATATCACCATCTGTGGTTATATGCATTAGCTTACCCGGGAGATCTCTCCCAACTGTAGTTATATGCAGTATCACCTGCGATTTACATCATTGAAGATTAGATAAATTTCATACTGAAAAGAACCTTTAAAACAAGCCACAAACAAGTTTTGAACTTTGGCAGCACTATAAACAAACTTGTCAATCCAACTTAAAATGAAAGCACTAGTATACAGAGAAGACCAGAATGACATCAATGCCAAACGAAAATCGCAGCAATTTCACTCAAACAATTATCGGGATTGAACCCTTTTGATTTACAAATCTGACTATAAACCAATTGGTAATTTATATGATTATATGTGTAGGGCGTGAACGGTATTACAAATCTGACCATAACCAAGCTCAGAACAGTTTCACTTCGGCAACAATATCGCATTGTAAGCATGACCAAGATATACTTCAATTTTTCCATTTTCATTTAAGCTATATGAAGTGAAAGGTTAGAGACTTCCATACCTTGAGTCTCAATGGATCGAAAATCGGCAATGGAAAGTAAGCCATAGTAGTATCAGTGTCAATTATTGTTTCTCCATCTCCATCTATAAATTCTGATATGTCTATAAAGGTATTACCTACTTGGACTGATTTAATACGGACATTGTGATGTGGCCTGAGAAAGAAATTAAGCTGATTAATCTTTAACAAAATTTAAAAAATGAAACTAATGCTATTTAGGAATAATTCCAAATTAAGATAATATAGTAGGATTCACGTACACATTTGGAATTAGTGGGGTTGTTTTGAGTCTTGGATGCTCTACATCTCCAATAGCAACAAAGATACCTCCACCATTCTTGTCTAGGCAGTGAGCAAGTTTCACCTAAATATCCAAGATAGATCTCATAACAGTTGTGCAATGAACTCCTCTCCATTATACATCCATTTACACTTGCATCAAACCAAGAGCATCTACACAACCAAAGTAGTCAAGCACTTCAACAACCTGATCCGCTAGTGACTCATAATCTAAAAATGGGGCCATGAGAGATTAAGACCAAAGACAACACTCTTCGAGCTCTGCTTGGTTCATTCAATAACAAAAGAACTATAAGAACATCACCAGCAAAATCTTTGCAGCTTCGTCCAACGAAAATAAACTGCAATTCCAGCAATTAGGCCACCACCCCCAAAAAAACAAAGAGCTCCCCACAAATAGATTGTGTTTAAAGTAAAATGACCACTACTTACAGAAAAATGATACAAAAATCTTGTCAAAATTAAGCTAAGAACGAGAAAATAAAACAAAGTAATCAAAACACATGTTAACAAAAAAGCACCAACATGCAAATACCCTTGGTAAAAATAAGAAAGTGACTACTTAGAATTGAAAATCATGATTTAAACCCGTATCCCATACAATGAAAAGCGAAAATGAAAAGTTATGTTATGATTCTATACCTTAAGATCTTGAATATGCTAATGATGATGAGAACAAACCTGCTGAAAAATCGAGAGATCTATGTTTAGGTTATAAACCAAAGAAACAGAAATCGAACAAAATTAACAATTAACAGGAATCGAAATTTGATTATACCTTAACATCACCTGATGAAGATTGACGACGATAATCTTTGGAAAAATTAAGAAAAAAACTTCTGAGTCTAGGGTTCCCTTTATAGAAGTGAAATAATGAATCAAGGGTTTCTAAAATGGGTTGGTATTGATGATGACAATGGTGGTGGTGGTCGTAGAAAGGGTTGATAGAGAACTATCGCCTCTCTTCATAGCAGAAAAAAAACGAACCCTAACAATCGCCTCTCTTCACAGCAGATTAAGAGAAAAGTAGATCTGAAAATGAATGGGAAGGGTGGGTAGGGGGACTTATCCCGATTTCCATCTATGGCCATGGGCAAGTAAAATGGCACACGGTTTTTTCACACACCTAGTACTAAAGTGTCCTAAGCCACACGCATATCACACACACGTGAAACCAAACAGTTGCGAAATAGAAACATAATCTCCACCGTTGCATCAATCCGCAACTAAATCTCCACCGTTGCATCAATTTCGCAACGGTCCAGGTTCTGTTACGGTTTGCAACGGTCATACCTACGTTGCGAATTTCAATTGCGGATCACAGAATATGGTGTAGTGTATTTTGAGAATCCGTCGTGGAGTATAGTGAAGAAGAAGAACAAGTTGAGCCTATGAAGGAGGATACCCCTTTGAAGACAGACCTTTCTGGCTTTCTGTGACAGCCCGGTTTTCCGGAGCCTCCAGCGGACTCGAATTCGGCCTTTTTGGACCGGATCCGACCCGCCTGACAAACCCGAATAACCGGACGGCCACTCGTGTGGGTCCAGAAAAGTTCCAAAACACTTTATGAAAAATATAATTTTGTATTCAAAACTTAAATAAGTCTTAACAACGAAAATTAATACATTTGAATTACAATACTGTAAAAATAAATTACATAACCAGAAGTACAAACTACAAAACAAACCAACACTTCGATTTAATTCAAACACGCAACGCCCATATCCCCATGATACATAATATTTCTTTTATTAGCTAGTCTGGCTTCATTCTCTGTGGAAGGGAGGAAAGAAAGGGGTGAGCAAACCACGGCTCAGTAGGAAGTTTCCAAAAATATTAAGTGCACCGAAATAAATCATGCAACGGATAAAGATAATAAAACCATATATGCAAATCCAATTTATTATGCAAAGGTACTTGCACCATTTTCAAAACCATGCAACATATGTATACATTTCAAAACTATTAAGTTAAATATTTCTCAATAATTACTTACTCGATTTTATTCTCAAAATCAACCTTCCACAATCAAACCTTAAACAATCAACCATTCAACCTTTATTTTTCTAGGTCTTAATCTACTTGTCAGGGTTATTCCGGATACCAACCAGTGTTCCTCGAACACTCTTCCCAGGGTAGCCACCATTGGTGGGATGCCATAAAGGCCTGACCATTCCACAACAAATATATTTTCTTTCTTTTTCTTTTATCCTCTTTTTTTTTTTCATTTCTTTTGCATTTCATTTCTAAAACCACTTAACCAAATCTGCTTGACCAATGCATTAAAAATATTTCACAAATCCAAAACCCACAAAGTACATTCATAAAAATATTATAATAAAAACCAAATATGCCAAAATTCCATTTTAATTCTTAAATCAAATATCAGTAGAACCATTTAAATCAATATATAAAAAAGTCAAATATTCAAATCAATATTTATTTATCAATATTTATGAAAATATAAATATCATGATTATTAATATAAAAATGAAGAAATAAATTAATATAATGTTAAAATAGGTTTTGTTTGTAACAGTAGAAACCCCTACCTCAAAATAGCTTTCCAAAAAATCATGATGCAAGTACAACACCTTTTTCAAATAATTCTCATAAATTAGATGCTTTTGTTTTTGTATAGATAAATCTCTCAAAGAGAAGAAGGAGAACAATTATTGTAAAGTAATAGACTTTTGTTTTCCTTTTACTTTTGTTGTTTTGTAAAAAGGTAAAGAAGAAGAGGGAAGGGGAAAAAGTATTGAAAGTGATGGTTTTATTTTGTTGTTTTGTGAAGGAAGGAAAAGTAGAAATAAAAGAGTGGAGGAGAAGACGGCTAAGGTTTTGTGTTTTTAACTTTTAGGGTTTAGAAAAAAGATAAATAAATATAAATATATTATTAAATACTCTAAATAAGGCAGGAGAGAGAAAAAACGAATTGCATATGTGTTATTTTCTAAAAACACAATTAATTTTTAACTAACAACTCCACTATTGATAAAGGACACTAAATATTGATAAGGGATAATTTTAAAGACATTTATATCCCCAACCACCACAGAGATAAGAGCTAATCATTTATGTTTAGTTATTTACGCCCAAATTTAATAAAATGTACCCCAAATATTTCATAATATGCACCCAACTCTAATGAGTTGGATTTTGAGTCCGAAAATCAAGACCCGAAAATATGGGGTCTCACACTATTAACCCCTTAAAAAGAATTTCGTCCCGAAATTCAAAACTAAAAATACGGGATCTCACACTTTCGAACTTATGAAGAGGACTTAGAAGTTGAGAAAGAACTTTGGGATTCGATGAAGATTTTTTCTACCCCTCGTCTTGATTCTTGTCTGGCGCACCCTCTTCCAGTGTTTAAAGAGCGAGTCTGTTTTATTCTCAATCTTCTTTTTTGTTTGATGAAATAGATTTTCTGCTCTATTTTGTTATTCGATGAAAAAATCTTCATCGAATCCCAAAAAATCTATATCTATGATTATTTGAAATAGAAAACCCTTTTGTGCTTTGTTGCCGAGCGTTCCTCTTTTTTGTTTTTATTATTTTCTTGTGATCAGGCACAAGTTTTACTTTTTTGAAGATTTTGGGGCCCTAAGGTTGCTCAAAGGCGCAACTCCGGGGCTTACTTCGATGTGGTAGATAGTAAACCATGCTAGTGGGGGCTTACATATCACCCTCCCCAAAGGCTTTGAGCTACATTCCTTGTTTAAAGCAAACACTAGCTATCGAGATCATAGGTACCCGTTTTACCTCAGAACGTTAAGTGGGTATCGAAGATACAAAGTATCTTCCTAGAGGACATGGTGTCCTGATAACCCATTTAGCCTAAGTACAGTAGGGAACTTACGGTGGGTAACTGCTATTTTGGATCTGGATAATGAAGTAGCACGATGGGGGAGTGTCGGTCAAGGCTGGAGCTTAGACATGGTACTTTTCTCCTATCGCGGCCTCGACTCTTCTGTTTTCTATAATTCCTTTTCGAAGTTAAGTTTTGATGTTTCGAAGGAGGTCCCTTGGCTGCGTAACTCTCTTATCATTCCCGTGAATGTAAGCTAATTAACTGCCTCGGGGTTCCATCCGCCCTAAAGGCAGATGTTACTCCCATTTATCATCCCCTCGACGCCTCAAACGAGAGGTCCTCATGGTCGTGTGATAGTGGGTCCAAATGCCTTTAGCTTACTTAGCTTCAGTACAAAGGATCCACCGCTAACGGGGTATCTTGTGGGTAGAGGACTGTGCCATGCAGCTCGTAGGGCCCTTACGACTACATGTGCATCAGCTCAGTGCCTACTGCTCGAGGATTTTTTTTTTATTTGGCATCAGGGCCTTGGCGCCAAGGCCTTTAAGTTCGTTGCGTCAAGGCACTAGGGGAGATATGGCACTATGGCCCAATTGTTTATATGGCGTCGATGCCTTTTAGGAGATTTGCCTATTCTGATAGGATCTGGAGTTTGAGTCGAGATATAGTATATCAAAATATAAATTAATACTCTTTTAAAACATAACAGTTCTGGCTGCTTTTTCTTTATTTTATTCTTCTACTAATGGTATTCAAGATACCTTTTTGGTTACATGTGAACTTTTTAACTAATATGCTTTAAGCTTTTTCCCTCGACTTGAGTGTTCAGCCTTTGTCCTTCGAGGTTGATTAAGTTGTAAGTGCCATTTCCGATTTTCAATGACGTACGACCCATCCCAAAATGGTTCTTCGTTGGATATTTCCTTTCTCTTACTGGACTAACTTACTGCATTTACCATTCCTTTTGTTGGTGTTTCGGCATTGCCTACTATTACGAATTGTTCTCTGTTTTCTAGGAGAAAATCTTTTCCTTTGTTGGCTGGTGTTATGGCTAAACTTGGGGTTGCGTCCGAGTTTTTCATTGTGGCATTAGCCATCCCTGCTTCCACTTCTGCGATGAATTCCTTTATGCGTGACTCAGTTATTTTTGACTGTTTGTTTTGGCTCGCAGGATCGTGTTTCGAATTCTCCCTCTGTTGGACGTCCATCTCATTGCATACACGTGCTTCGATAGGATCGCCCACTATTTCTGCAATTCCGAGCGGAGTAGGAAATCAAATTTTTCTATGGAGGGTGGAAGCTACCCCCATTAGGCTGTGGAGCCAAGGTCTGCCTACATTTGCATTGTATGGAGAATCTTTATTGACCACGCAGAATGAAGTTGGGAGCTGCATCTTTCCCACAAAGATTGTTAAAGACAATTCTCCTCTCGGCCTTGAAGGTTTTCCATTGAACCCCAAAACGTTGTATGACGAAGGAACAAGCGAAGCATCCTTTCCAAATAGCCTATCACGTGTTCTGCCGAAGAGTATATCGACAGAACTACCAGGGTCTACCAGTATTCTCGGCATTGGTAACTCCTCGATATGCAAAGTTATGACCAATGGGTCATTATGCAATCTTCCTCCGTCCGGGATGTCTAATACCGAGAAATAAACTAATTGCTTCTGCCAATCTTCGAGATGTGCCTTTGTTGCCACACTCATTATCTCATTTCCTTCGAAGTCTCTCTTGTGGATTCTACCTGTGATGTGGCTTCTGGATCTTTGCTCGCTAACTTCTGCATGTACTATCGAATTGCAATCATTGTATCTCGGAATATTTCGATCAATTGTTATGACATACGCCTCATGCTTCTTTTCTTCCTTCGGTTGTGGCTGATTTGGGGGCGGGTTTGGTAATTCCAGAAGATGGTTAAATTTCCCTTTTGTAATGAAATAATAAATTTGATCATGTGTCGTAACGCAGTTCTCAGTGGAATGTCCATAAAACTTGTGGAATTCGCAGAAGTCCCTCGAATTTCTCGTGTGGTTTGGTTGGTTTCCCCTACTCTTTGGTATCTTATCTCGCCCGCTGACTCGGACTGCTCGATGCTTCGAAGGGATGCTTCGATGGAAACACTCAGCTTTGGCAGTTTTCTGTCCTGAAATTGAGGAAATCCCGATCTAGGTGTACCGAATTTTCTGCTACCCTCATGTCCCCTTTTTGGATTGTTTTCCTCGTAGCCTCCTCAGGAGTCATTTCCTCTGCTGTCGTTGTACCTCATATTATCGTTGTATATTCCATCACCAAATTTTCCTTCGTTTCCATATCTCTCATTATCGTTCTGCCTTTCCCTTTTTGAATAATCGCCAACTTGATTGCTTACGCCATGGTCTCGGTCCTCCAATGATAGATTATTTATCGAGTGCACCTGCTTTGATATGGTTTGCTTGCCTAGGGCTGCTTGTTCCTTGATTTCTTCCAACGTGATTCGCTCCTTCTGATATTTCCGAAGATCTTGCAGTGTTTCTACGTTCTTGGAGAAGAGCTTATTATACAGTGGATGATCCTTGTCAAGTGCGTTTAAGTATTCTCTTACTTTGTCCTTTTCCGAAGCTCCGTTTCCAACCTCCACACATTGCGTTGGACACGTCTTAGTCAGGCTTTTAATAGATTCTTTAGGTCTTACCTTGAGACTGAAGAGTTTTTCTATGCCGGGTTTGGATGAGTTATTGTAGAGGAAATGTAGTATGAAGACTTTGGATAGCTCTTCGAAAGATGAAATTGAGTTTGCTGACAGATTATCATACCAAGATAGAGCCTCACCCTTCAAGCTAGATGGGAAATACTTGCAAAGGACTTCATCCCTGTCCGCCCAAGCTAGGAATAATCTTCAGTACATTTTGACATGGAGGGTCGCATTTCTCGTGACATCGAAGATCGAGTTAAAGACTTACATGGTACATTTTACTGGTATGGGCTTGCTTAACAGTTCTGGGCTTAGTGGAGAGCGGTTGACTTCATTGATTGCTTGACTCAATTTCACTTTGTCAGTTGATTGTATTCTGTTGTCGAAGATCTCTGCGCGCATTGACTTGATTTGGTCCATCATGATTTTTTGTAGCGCTAAGGTCTCGGCATCCTTTCTTGCTTGCTCATTTTCGTATATCAACTGTGTATGTTGTTGCCCCTTGGTCGTATGCTTGGCTCGATGCGCCGGCTCGATATCTTCTTTCCACGCCCCTATAGTCATCTGGATGTCTCGGTATTGTTTCTCAACGTATGTGGCCTTTTGGAGTGTGAACTTTCATGGGCACGAGAGTGCCCTTCACTGCTTCGTTTGTAGTTTGAGGCTGACTTTTCAGCTGCTTTCTTATTTGCCTCGGCTAACTATTTTTTGAGCTTGAATTCACTATTTGAAGACATACGGAGTTGATATACTTGAATACAAGGAGGATGCAAAGCTCTAAGGTGTCGCAAACTAAAGATTTGCTAAGGGGCAGTCGTATGGATAAGGGCAATCAGCTGGAGATTACTGGAACATCCCGTCATTGTTGCTCGAAGCTACCACTGTAGAGCATCCAGTCTATGTTATGAGCAGATGCGAAGTTGATCAGGGCTGCCTCCTCTATTCAAAAATCAGTCAGACGGGTTTGTTTTGTTCACTTCTACAGTGACTCAGTTGACCTCTTTCTGTTGCCATTCAATGGGTTCTAGCCAAGGGATTCAAGCAGATTTGGGAAGAGAAGAAAACAGGAAAGGATGGGTTCGAGTTTGTGATTGGTTTGGCTGAAAGTTGAGCCAAGAAACAGTGGAAGAGAATGGTTATTGTTGCCGTTGTTGGGTAGCTAAGGAGTTAGTACAGTTGCGTTTGATGAGGATTGAGCTGATTTGAAAAGATTAAGAGCTTCTATTGATTGCAAACGACAGTTCTATGTGTGTGTGTTATGCCATTACAGGGACGGAGCTGCGCTACAGAAAAGAACACCTGCTGAACTCATTACAATGTAGCAGGAAAGTTGCATTTCAACTGTTTGTCAAATTGTCTGAATCAACTGCAGTGACGAGGGAAAAATTGTGAGCTGGTGTGGTATGTTCTAGCTGGTGAAAATCAAAGATTAAGAGATGGGTCATCACGATTCATTGAACAATGAAATGGGTTAAGTTTAGATTGAAGAATTGGCAACAAGGAAGATCAGTTTTGAGAGGAGATGGTTTTAGGTGAGTTTGCTGCTGGTGGAGTAAGAGAAGATGGAGATGAAGTTGCGAAGTTGCTGCTGGTGGTTTCAGGAGAATATGCAGTGAAGAAAAAGTAGCAGACGACGGGTTCTGTTGTTGGAATTGCGGTTCAGGGGAATCTGGCGGAAGCTACCTTTCGTTTCTGTTTTCTGTCGGAGAGGAAGATGGTGAGTGTGCGTTTCGCACATGTGCATACATAACACGCGGTCGGTTCCACGTAACTGACAGGTTGAGTAAGGTTGTAGTGGGCTGGCTGGCTACAGTGGTTTGGCCTATAGAATTGATAAAGAATTCAGCTGGGCTCAGAGTTCTAATGGGTATAGGAACGAGGTTGGTTTTAGGGAACTAGATTTGTTCTCGGATGTGTATAAAATAGGGGTGAGCAAAATGTCCGGACCCGCGGATTTGGCCCGCAACCGCCCGCAAATTTGCGGGTGAAACCCAAACCGCAGAAGCAATGGGCCGGACACGGTTCCATTTCTCAATCCGCACCATTTTGCGGGGCGGATGCGGATTGATTTTGCAATCCGCGGATAATCCGCTAATCCGTAGGTATTATAGTAGTTAAGTTAAAACCCTAGGGATAGTTATGGAATTTGGACCTATATAAGGAAAAATCTGTCGAGAGTTTTTCATTTTCTCCTTCTTCCGCTTCTTTCTTCTTCTCTCCACTGCTTTTTCTTTCTTCTTTCTCTCCACTGCAAAAATTTCTCTCCATCTTTGTTTCTCCACCTTCTCCTTCTCTCTCTCTCTAAGTGAGAAGTCTTTTAATCTATTCGATTCTGTCTTCAGATCTGGTTTTCTAATTTTTCATAGCTTTTCTCTCTTCTGTTCTTTTCTTCTCCGGTGAGGCAAAAATTTGTCCATCTCGTCCGTTGAAGTTACTAGGTTTGTTCCTCTCCATTAATGGGTTTTCCTGATTTTGCATGTTATTACTTTTAATTTCTTTTTAGTTTGTTGTGCAGGATCTAAAGGAGTAAGCTTTGAAGAACAGCAGGAGTCTTTTTAAGGTGAAGAATATGATTAAAAAAAAGTTAAATTTCTTTTCGTTAGGGTTTTTCTGTTATGGATTTGTGGTATAAAACTAAATCTTTAATTTTTTAGTGTTTATCTGATATGGGTTTTAAAATTTTAGTATTTGTATTTTGTATTTTGATTGTGAAATTAGGGGTTTTGTTTCAATTGATTGTTGGGTTGTTGTATGACTGTTGGGTTAAGTATTGTGTGTGATTTTATCGATTATGGAAGTAATTGTTCTGAGTTAGCTTCTGGCTGTTTTTGAAATCAGATGTATGTTCCTCTAATTTTATTTTTTTTGTTTGTTGCTGTTAAATATAGGGATTGTTATTCCTTATGAGTTTTCATAATTCTACTAATTTTGCTTGTTTATTTTTTGATTTGTAGGCATGGGTTCTGTCTGATTTATGGACTCTGTAAAGTCGGAAGATGATAATCGATCGGTGGTAGAGATTCTTAAGTAAGGAAGCCCTGCTGATGGTGATGGAACAATTTGGCAAGTTTTGTTCTTGTTTCAAGCTTGATGTACAGATTTGTTGTTGTTTTGTTGGGTGTGTTCAAGCCTTCGTTCAATCTGGATCTGAAACTCTAGTTTGTAAATTTAATCTGAGTTTTTTTTTTTTTTTTTTTTT
>JAJJMA010253438.1:0-22983 GCA_023529015.1 Papaver nudicaule | reverse complement strand
CTTCTAGGATGGTGACACGTGGCTCGTCCGAATTATGCCCCCACAGTTTGCTCCTTTGCTAATGGATGTTTCGAAGATTAATCCGTTAGCAAATTCTTCTTGTCATAATTGATGGTATGAGACACGTGGATTCGCGAGATTCTTGGGGTGTGTTGACTTGTGTTATATCCTTCCATTTATCTTTGGTACTTTGGCTTGCTTCAGCAGCTTCGAACTTGTAACATTTACGTCTGTGTTGAGTTGTCGGGGAGGTATACTCGATTGAATTAATCGCTATTCTTTTCTCGAAGGAGATAAGTGCCATGGATTGACTTCGGCGTTTGCATAACTGGGCTTCGTTGATGATGAATGGTTACTTCATGAATCCTTTGAATTTGAGATGACCTTCGTTGGTGTACTTCGATGTAGACAGATGATTGCTTCGTTTTGTAACTAGCTCGAAGGGTGGTAGCCGAGATGTTTGTCGAGGTGTTTCTTTTGTTGTGATATTTTCTTCCTTCGGACTATCTTTCGAGCGAGATGAGTTCTTGGATTTTCATTGTAGTCGAAGGAACTGAGCGGAAGAATACAAAATGTTTTTCGAGTATGCATACTTGCTCCTACTCTTACGTGAAGTTCTTAGAGACGGTTTCTTGGGCTGTTTGGTGTCGTTGTTGTTGAAGAAATGAGCTTTGAAAAATTTTCATGCAGGATTCCCTTGTATAGTTGCCCCCCTTTTGCTTTCGAAAGTGAAGAAATTGAACTTTTGGGAAGCAAAAGGATTGTTTCATCCCGAAGTGTACTATCCACAAAGCGAATTTGTTGTACAAGGAGGTTGTCATCCAATGGCTTTGCCCCTACATTCTTTGTTTTGCTCCAGCTACTGCTTTGGTGTATTGACTTTTGTGACTCTTCGTTGCGAAACGAAGGATGCCATGCTCCTTTGGTGGACGAAAATTGCTACCACTTTGCTTTGCTCCTTGGGTCATTTGATGTTGCTTTCTTTGAATGGGTCTTTAGCGAAGTTCTTGTATGTACAGCCATTCTCGAGCGTTTTGAGAGCGAAGCCAATTTTGAATCCATTTTACTAGATTTTATCGAAGGAACCTTGGTGCGTGCTTCTGCTTGACGCCTTAATGAATACTTCAGGTAATATCTTTGTGATTTGCTTGTGCCTCTGTCTTGCATCTTTCTGTATTTCGATCCATTTGTACTTCGAGCCATCCTGCAGAATATTTTGATTCATCCTGTAATGAAGTTAAGAGTATTGTCAATTCATTCTTTGATAAAGTATATTTTTTGAATAATTCTTCAATGAAGTTCTTTTTTTATGACCGAGGCATGATTTTCCTTGATGCATAGTTTTTGTAGTATGACGTGATCAGGCACGTACTTTTCTTCGATGTATTGCTTGCTTGGTAACTCGTGATCAGGCACGTAGTTTACCTTGCAAATTATAGGCTCCTAAGGTTACTTAGAGTGCAACTTCGGGGCTTACTTCGATGTGGGAGGTAGTAACCAAGCTAGTGGGGGCGTACGGATCACCCTTCCCAAAGGCTTTGAGCTACTCGCGCTGGTTTCAAGCAAAACACTGGCTATCGAGACCATAGGTACCCGTTTTGCCCCAGTACGTTAGGTGGGTATCGAAGATACTAAGTATCCTCCGAGAGAACATGGTGGTGTTCTGATGACCCATTTATCCCAAGTAGAGTAGGAAACTTATGGTGGGTAGCTGCTATGTGTCTCGATAATAAAGTAGCACAATGGGGGAGTGCCGGTCAAAGCTGGAACTTAGACATGGTACTGTTCTCCTATCGCGGCCTGGAGTTCAACTTCTTCTTTTCTTGCTAGCCCCTCCTCAAGGCTGTGCTTGATTTTTTGGAGGAGGTCCCTCGGCTGCGTAACTCGCTTGCCATTCCCGTGAATGCAAGCTAATTAGCTGCCTCGGGGTTCCATCCACTTCTAAAGGTAGATGTTAATCCCATTTATCGTCCCCTCGACGCCTCAAAGAGAGGTCGAATGGTAGTGAGTTCAAATGCGTCTCAGCTTATATAGCTTTGATGCAAAGTACCCACCGCTAACGGGGTGTCTTGTGGGTAGAGGACTGTGCCATATAGATCGTAGGGCCCTTACGACTATATGTACATCAGCTCTGTGCCTGCTTATTCGAGGACTTTTTAATTTTTGGCGTTTTCTGCCTTGGCGTTAAAGCCTTTTTGTTTTTGCGACGAGGCACTAGGGGAGATATGGCGTCATGGCCCGTTCTCTTTTATGGCGTTAGAGCCTTAGGAGATGTGCCTAAGCAAATAGGACTTTGTTGTGGTCGGAGCTTGCTTATCCGAGGTTGATGTAATTGCTGCTTCGATCTATCGATGGCCGAGATTATGTGCTTTGCTAGTTGTCTCCGAGATAAGCATCGGAATTGAGTATCGAAGGTGAGTAAACGTAGTCGTCGAAGTTGCATCCGAGATGGCTTCCGAGATGAGATTGAGATGGCTTCACAGTTGATATCTTCGATGGGTTTCTTCGAGGATGATGTTGCCGAAGTGAGGTATCGAAGTAGAGTTTGGTCCGAGATAGCTGATGTTTAAAGCATCGAAGTTTCTTTGCTGTACACAGTTTTTGCTTCTGAGATGGCAGTGATTGATTAGTGCTCCGAAGTAGGATTGTTGGTGTCTTTGGATCAAAGTGGAATTTGTTGATGGTGGCTGCGAGCTGTAGTAGCTCCGAGAACGAGGTTGGTTGATGCTCCGAGAAGAAAGTTGCTCGATTGTTGAACTTGTTTGTTCCCTCACGCAGAATGCTAATTCAGTGGTGCTTCCTTGATGCATATTGATCGTCGAGAAGTAAACTGTATAGGTTATCGATGTTGAGTGTATATAACCATCGAAGGTGAGGATCATAATGGCTGAAGCTGCTTATTTTGTCTTTTAGCTGAAGCTGTGTAGTTGTCGAGGAGTGGATGGACTTGATCGTAGGTGTAGCCGAAGCCATCAATACTTGAGTTGTTGATGCTGGCGAATTTCCCTTGTTTTTCGAAGTTTTCCTCGCTGCCATAACTGAATTCTGATCAACTTATTTAGGCATCATGGCCTATTCGGTTTCATGGCGTTAAAGCCTTAGGAGATGTGCCTAATCATGTAGGACTTTGCCTCATCGAGGAGGATTTGGAGGTTGTACCAAGCTGCTCGCGATAAGCATAGTTCGTGTATAACATAATAGTGTGTGAAACAGAAGATTGCATAAAGCTAAGGAGATTCGAATGTGACATGATGTGACAAGTATACTTTATACGTAACATGATATGTTGTATCAAGAGGAAGCTTAGTAATTCTAAGGCATTAAAAATGCTAATTGATGACTCAAAAATTCTTTAACTTTATTATTGTTGCATATTGCTCGATGTTGTATAAACATACTCGATACCCCCACTCCTTCGAGGTAGAAAGAGATGGTTCGATCTTCAAATGTAATCATTGGATGCCCCATCCCTTCAAGGTGGAAGGAGATGTTCGATCTCATTTATTTTGGTATGTGCCTTAGAACTTTATAGTTGCATTATTTATCTTAATTCGAAACTATACTCTTTTTGATATTCACGCCCCTCGAGGTGGGAGGGAGCGATTCGATCGATTTTATAAAGAAACTAATATAAGTAGAACTCCTAATTTAGGATATAATCTTAGTTTAAGTAAGACTTCAATATTGATGCCCCTCACGGTGGGAGGAAGCGAATCAATCGATTTTATAAAGAAACTAATATAAGTAGAGCTCCTAATTTAGGATATAATCTTAGTTTAAGTAAGACTTCGATATTGGTGCCCCTCAAGGTGGGAGGAAGCGAATCAATCGATTTTTATTTTTATTTATTTATTTATTTTTTTTTAAATCTAGCATGTTGCAAGGAAGAAATTTATGATTTCGTGACTTATATATATATAATGGCGTCATGGCCTATCGTACGACTTGCTTGAATGTTATTCTAAGCATGTGAGATGCATGAACATTTAAAAACTTTTAAAGTATCGAGAGAAGTGTTTAGAAATTCTCCCCCAAAGAAGGTTGTTGAAGCTAATAATTCGGGTTTGTGTCCGAAGTGATTGCCTTGCTTTCCTTTAGTCTCCATGCTTTGGTGTTTCCTTGTGCTTTGTATTTGATGTTATTGCCTTCTTTTGGCACCACACCAACCATTTGTTAACACCTGGATCAGCTTTTGTAACTTTCATATGACATGTCGGGCCGGCCTTCGTCAAGCTTGGTTGATATGCCTCGGACTAAATGTGCCCGTCGAGATGAGATCGAGAAGACTGTATCAAGCTGGATTATCAGCCTTTCTCCTAATGATATTGACCCTCGAGTCGCTTTCTTCTAAGATTCCGAGATGTGATTATACTACTGCCCGATAAAGATGGGTCCGAGATTTTCTATCGTTGAGTCGCAGAAGTTTCCTCGTTGTGTTTGCACTGCTGAGAGCTAAGAGCATCAAGCTATGGGTGTTTATTGGTTTTTTGCTGCGACCAACAATCTCTTTGAGTAAGTAATCCCGAGTCAGTATATGATAAAAATATTCCAGAGATATTCAAAATGATTTTCAATTTTTTTTTTTTTTTTTAGATATCGTAAAGCAATAGAAATAGAGAGTAGAGTTTTAAAGGTTTTCCCCTTTATGTAACTTGATAGCTTTGACGTTGGTGTCATCAGGGAATTTTTGGTATCCCGTGATGGAAGGTGTCGAAGTTGGCCTTGTGCTTTGATATGGAGAATATTGCTTCAGAGCTTTGTGCTATCGAGAGTTTTGAGCCATCGAAGGTTTGTTAGCGAAGTTGCTTTGGGTAAGTCACTGTGTGTTTATCGAGGACAGAATGGATGCCATCGAAGTGTCTTGATCTGGTCCAAAAGGACTGTTGATGATCGAAGTTGACGATCGAAGATGATGATCAAAGTTGATGTCCGAAGTTGTTGATTGAAACTGCTAGTCGAAGACGTAGTCATCGAAGGTAGTTGGGCTGTATATAGGCTGATCCGAAGGAAATTCGGTATGTAGTGGAGATAATTTGCTACGAGATTGCTGTCGTTGTTGAGGCACCGAGGCTGATGATGCTGATGAAGATGTCATCGATGTTACCTCTATGTTTAAAACCATGGAACTTCGGTGCTTTTTCTCAGTGGAACTTCGGTGTTGGCTTCGGACGGGACTTCGGCGATCGAGGATAGTTATTGGCGTCATTGAAGTTGCCCTTAAACCATCAAAGCTGAGCCATTGAGCCATCAATCGTATCCTACTAAGACTGCCGTTGCTTCGACTTTAGCATCTCTGAAGTTATAGTTTGTTTAGAGTCCGAGAAGACTTCTATGTTGTCTGTGCTATGCTACTCCTTTCTTCCTGAGTTGTTTTTATCGAGCAGAGAACGGGCTTTCTTCGAAGTGATCGAAGGTGTCATCCAACTGTCGTAGATTTTTTATTGAAACTGCCCTCGAACTGTCATTGCAGCTCCGCCCACCGCGCGCCCCCCGCCCGGGTTGTTCTTCGATGGCCAATCGAGATTTCTTTAGCTGACATTTTTCTTGGTTCTTCTTCGATGTTTCCTCTAGCTGGGTTGCTGCTCTACGTACCATATCAGATATTGCAAGATTCTCCTAATAGTTTTCTGTCATTGATGCAGGATCATCGAAGTTGTATCTTTGAAGTTGTGATGTCGAAGCTGCATTGAGATGTAGGTTCCCTCAAAATTTACTGTGCTGGAAATGCTTTACATGCTTACTTCAGTGAGATGGTTTGGTGTTACTCGAGCTGAATGTTCTTTGTATGATTCCATGTGCTGGAAATGGTTCGTGTAATTTTTTGTCGTCGAAGCAGATTCTTCGTTGTGACAACTCTGTGGTGCATTTTGTGGGTTTGCTTGACCAGTAGAAAACATAAACATCAAACATGGAAAAACATTAATATAAATTGTGGGAAAATGTTAGAAATAGAAGAGTGAAGTTTGTCTTTGATTCTCAACAACAAGTTCAACTGCTTCGGCCTTTTATCCAACAGATTTTGTGCATTCTTTTGGTTCAACAGTTTTGAGTTCAATTTATTTTCTTCTACTGCTGATACTGCTCCATCCCTGCATTTACAAACATTCACACAAAGAACCATTACTTCGCATACAATCAGCAATCAGAACCATGTCCTGAACCGCGGCAGCAGTCATCGAGTTTAAGTTGGTCATCGAAATTGAGCAAGTCACCGAGGTTGTGTATAGAGCCACCGAAGGTAGGTTGGGTGAGCTTGTTTCCGTGATGCCTTATACTCTGCTGAGTATGCCTCTCCGAGATGATTACTGTGGAGATAACTTTGGTTTGCTTTCTTTATCGAGTGGAACTGTTGTACATCGAGTTTTACTGCCCTTTGATGTTTCCTCCCGAGATGAATTATTATGCTGCAGCTTATGGCATGGCGTCTCAATCTGCTGCTTGATCTGATTTTAACCGAGGTTGATGGATGACGACCCCTTGTGAATTCCAGCATCGAAGAAAAAACGTTGACCCCGAATTATGTTAACTTTAATCAGAGAACTTGATGAATTTTCACCCGCCGTCAGCAGTATGGGTTTGAGAGATCTCAATTCACCTTCGTGCTACAAACAACAGGCTCAATTAGTGAGAGAAAGAGAGAATTTATTTTTCACATAATCTGTTTGTTTTGCTTAGAGAGAAATCCCCAAGTTAGGACCAAAATCCTGGTGTTTAGCGGAAAAACTCAGATGGGTTTCAAGGACCGGATCTACTAATTGATAACTTATAATCAAAATTCTTTTTAGACATGAACATAAACAAAGGAATCAAATTTTTTATTGAAAACCCATTTTTGTTTTTATGAAAACCCATTTTTGTTTTCCCAGAACTCCCAGATCCAAATATTTAAGAATAACGAGAGAGAGAGATAGGAAGAAGGTTTATTAATTTTGAGTTATTTGCTCATGAAGACTCCTGTGTGATTGTGTTTAAGCTTTTCTATGCATCTGAGTTCACAGCGGCTTGATTTTCTCCTCCCTTTCTCGGTTTGTGATGTTGTCTGAAATTTGTTGGTTTCTCGAAAAACACCCCTGAAACACTTATATCTACTACTGAACTTATCGGTTTATTACTGCATACGCCGGATTTGCTACAGGATCTACTATTTCCTCATTTCTGAACCTCAAAATCACAGGCAAACCCTAAGTTATTTTAATCATCCCTGTTTCTAGCGCCAAACTGTTCGGGTATAAAATCTGCATATAGACTCCATACTCGACAGCCATTAGATATTTGAAACACAAGTATGAACCTTCACCAATTTATTATCTTCCATGAATTTGTTTACATGAAACTCCATTGGAGAGAACTTCTAGATCTAGATCTAGATAAAGAAGATAAAGAGAGAGAAAGAAAGTAAAAGAAGGTCCCCTCTCTCCTAGGAGATATTTCCTTTATATAGAGGAAATTTACACAATAATTACATAAATGCCATTATCTTAGCTACCAAGTAAAGGTGGTCTTCGGCGCGCCTCGTCTTCAAGTGACTTCGGCTCTCGTATGTCGGTTTATCTCTTCGGCAGACTTCTTCTTCGGGCTTGATATATTCTTCGAGGTGAGCTTGGGTAACTACTTCAGAGGGATTGGTGGGCCGAGGTGATATCTCCGAACGGTGGTCCATGGTTCGTAGTCTTAGTCTTCGGCTCTCTTCGCGCTCATAAGGCGTTGTCTTGCTCTTCTTCTAGGATGGTGACACGTGGCTCGTCCGAATTATGCCCCCACAGTAGTAGAGACCTTGAAGACGAAAACTGTGAAGACAAAGAAGACATCAATTATTCTTCATCGACAAAAGGTTAGTAGGAGTTATGACTTTATGGATATTCTTCTATTTCTACTTTCTCTATTCTTTCGAAATATAGTCGACTACTTTAGTAGTAATAGCGATTGAGATCGTGTTCTTGTGTAACATGGCTTTATGTCATGACCAGTATTTGATCCCACGAATACTGTGAATCAAGAATGCATGAGATAGATTCGACGCCATGTGTCCATTACAATGGTTTGCTTGCAAACTGTTATGTTGGATATGGATGAATCTAAAGGAGTACTCTTGAGCAAAGAGCCTGTGGATCACAGCTGAGGACGTTCTCACGTCTAAGTTCTGGCTCAGCCCAGTACTTCCAGCGGAATCCGGATTTGACCTAATTTGACCTGCGGACGGTTCCCGAACCGGTTTGCGTACCAGAGCCTGAAATTCTTCTGTGTCTTATTTGTTCACGTACCAGTACGTGAACCTGACCTGGAGATTTCACTGGTAGTCGAATTAAGAGTTTATTCTTTTTAGAATTTCACTCTAAGTCAAATTCTAACTCCTTTATCTCTTAGATGGACTTGTGTAAAACATAAATACCTTTTGTGTTCCATCTAACGATCCTCAATGAGTCAATAAGATAAGATTATCTCTGGTCTGTTGGATTCCTATCTTGAAGTGTTTTAGAGCCAACAAAACACTTGGCAGATAAATCTAAAAAGGAATTTCAATTGAGATTAATCTGTATTACTTGGTTGGCAAGTTTAGGGTTTCCTTAACTTGTGGGACAAGTAATTGATTGCTTAATTCCAAAGCAACCTATCTTATTGAGTGCTATAAATAGAGGTGTCTACGGACAAATACCGCAAGCATCAAGCATACGTGAAGGTCCTTAGGGAAGGTAGCGTAAACTCTTTTCACTTCGGTGAAAGCTTGTTGTGGTATAGTCATCCTCTATAGGTTGCAGCTCCTCTGGGAACTCCCTACGACTATAAAAGACTTCCTTAGAGAGTTGGGAAGCACAGGTAGGAGATTGAAACCATCTTTGGTTGAAATCGAATTAACCTGTAACCTTGGTAACCTGATCACGTTCTTGTCTATTCTAAAGTCCGTCTCTTCTGATATACGGCTATTCAAGAACTGATACGTTACTCAACAAGGTTGGAAAGGTAGCAACGCACGGATGCACTCGGTGTTGTAAGACCTAGTTGGCTCCAGTTATATAACACTACGCCACAGGGGCCTGTTTGTAACGCTTATAGACGTTGCGCAGAATTAAAGCAACGTCTATTAGCGTTGCGAATACGGCGTCACAAATTTTTCGTGACGTCTATTAACGTTGCTCTAATTAATTAAAGCAACGGAAGTAACGTTGCATCTTCCGTTGCACTTTTTTATTTAAAGCAACGTAAGTAACGTTGCAGAATTTATTTAGAGCAACGTTTTTTATAAATGAAGCAACGTAAGTGACGTCACCACACGTCACCACTTCTGTTGCACTTTTGTTATTAGCAACGTTAGTGACGTCACCACACGTCACCACTTCCGTTGCCCTTTTATCTAGAGCAACGTTTTAGATAAATGAAGCAACGCCTATAAACGTTGCAGATTTTTTAATTAAAATTAAAAAAAAATAAAATTACAAAATAAATAAATTCTGTATTTAAATTAAAAAAATGTATTAAAAATCTATACAAATACAAATACAAAAATCTATACACACAAAGAAAAAACTCCAACACGGTACATTAGTGTCAAATTACTATCCAATCAAGTTTTTAACTATAACTATCCAGTACTCACATGGTCCAGGAAGCAAGTAAACACTGCTTTGACATTGGATACAAGTGTAGCAGGCTGCACAATGAAGTCATGGGAACAAATAAGAGAGAAGATCCAGAAAAGAATTATAGGTTCATCACCTAGCCTGCAACTCAAAATATGAACTATGAAGCGAACTTGCTCCAGAAAAGACGTTCATGCATTACCTTCTACATCCAAGTCCCCACAACCCACAGCTCGTAGATTCCTTGCTAGTTCTCGTGTCTTCTTATATGCCACCGCCAGAATTTTAAGGTACTGCATTCTCACCCCAAAACAACAAAAGTAAGGACCTACATGATTGACATTTGACTGACAAGTCGAGAACAAAATTAATTTCAACTCACTAAGAGAATTCCTCCTTGATAGTCTGGTGGATGCTAAAAAATCTTGACTTTGTGATGCTACTTCAAACTTGGATAACAACCTATTCTCGAGCTCTACAAAAGGGACAGACACATAAAAATACTATTAAGTATGTAATGTAACTCCAAAGGGAAGGAACTGAGAAACAACATAAAACAGTAGAAACGCAGAAACCCACCATTTTGAAAATCCGCAACTACGACACCTAAACCTGCAGGTGCATTTTCCATAAGAGAAGGCACGGGCTGTATATTAACACCTAAATCCGCAAACGGTGTATTATCAGTCTCCCGAGCGATCTGCATTGGCGCAAAAAGATGAAAAAGAAAATATGAAACACGGACTTAATATACAGCTCCAAGGGTTATGATCAACAAATATACAGCTCAGTAAGAAACCCGACAAATTAGTTCTGAAAGATGTACAAGGAGCTCATGAGTCTACGACCCTGCACTCACCAGTCAAGACGACAACTTAAGGTGAGCTGCACCATTTCTTCACTCTCATCTGCACCTTCGAGCTTTGGTGGTGGAGGAAATACATTTGCTTTCAGCTACACCAACTCTTCAACTTCTTCATCTGCCTAGTGTTTCTGACACCCTTCAACTATCTGCTCACATGAACGCGGTAACAGGAGAAGATAATGAGTCCATGATTTTTAATATAAAGCATGTTGCCAGTAAGAACCTCAGCCCTTACTAAAGAAAGCATGTTGCCAGTAATATAAAGCATGATTTTTAATATAAAGCAAGGGTTAGAGATGCTTACACTCAAAGGAGAAATGGCCAAACCTCGGCCCTGATACTTGCATCAACACCCTACAATCCACAACGACAAAGTAAGAACTAAAACGACAGCAATCCCCATATACACACAAACCATTTGAGATCTGAATATCCATGATGATATCTTTACCTTATGAAATCAAAGAAAACAGTACAAAAGAAAGGAAGAAGATGTGATCTATACCTGAAAGTCATAACCAAACATGGGTAATAGCTGAGAGGGTAATGCTTATAAAGAGAAGCGCTTTCTCATCAAAAATATTGATCTAATAACTCAATGATAATGCTGATTTAAGTTTACTGTCAAAGTAAATTAAACGAATTGGTTTGGGTTTAACTTATACAGTGCTTGCTTGGTTTTCTCATACCAGTCAAATTAGTAATTCACAGTTCAAAAAGAATTTGCCGTCTGGTAACTGTGAACTGTTCTACCATATAGATAAATTTATAACTCTATACCAGTTGCTCTAGAAGAGTGTTGTACTAGATATGTAACTAATAACTGACTATAACCAGGGCAGTAAACTTAAATCAGCCTTCTTGTGAGCAGTAAAAATCACCTTCAGAATATTGTCCCTAATTTGTAATTTTTTGGTTCATGAAAACCTTGAATTTCACACAATCACATACCATACCATACTGAGAGAAAATACCACAAACTTACTTCATCATAAAATCCAGCCATGCCTGGGGTTTCTTCCGAAGAGCATTAACCATGGGTGCATATTCATGAGGCTGTAGGTCGTACTGTGCTAGAATCTCTTCAATCTCAGCAGCCTCTGCAATACAAAACACATGATGTTCCTCAAAAGAATATCTCAGCAAAACATTAGGAAGCTAAGGATCTACTAACATGAGCAGAAAATTCATCCAACGGAGACGGCCAAGAGGACATAGGAAGTTTGTTTGGTTAGAGACGATGAGTAAGGATACCAATGAATTATTTTACATACTTCCCACTGAAAGAGGAAATGAAGCAGTGAAAGTATACCGTCCGTACAAGCAGTCAGACTAAAGTACACCACATGAAGCAAAATACGAGTAAACAACTTAAAAGCTGCACTTTACCGCCCTAATTGAAAAGTTTGCCAAACCATAAAAACTGAAAAGGCCAAACTATATAAAGTTTTGATCTCAATATGTAAATGTTGGTAGGGTAATGCACCACACGCCCCATCCTTGAAATGAAATGCAGCTAGAGAGGGCATGCATCCTGGGTCTATGACCGTATTAAGATCAACAAACAGACCAAAACTTTTTTATTTATTCGCTGAAGTACTTTAAAATTCAGAATAGACCACATTTTCAACTAGTTTCCTCTCACGGGTCTCACTTTAAACTGCAAAGTTTTGATTTTTCCCAATCGATTGCGTAATTACTAAGCGACATTGTACAAATCCCGAAAATATTCTACAAATTACAAAAAAAACAAAATCCACACTTTTGATACAAATACCATGTGATCCCAACAACAATAACAGTTCAAAAGGGAGTTTAGTTCACGAACCTGTATCAGGGACATTGATGATCTCCTCTTGTTCTCTCTTTAGCTCTCTATGGTAATGATCCTCTTCACTTTTCGCCGCAAGATACCTGAATTACATACACAACATAATACCCATTAAACAAAATGAAATCAAAAATTGGAAATTGAACAGAAATCATGAGGGTAAGTCAACAAAATTAACCGAATCCTCTAGTAAAAGGGTAAAATCAGTAGGGTTTAACACACCCGAGCCATGAGTTCTAAACTCCTTAGAAACCAAAATTCCACAAACCCATCAAAAACATACATACAGAGAGACAATAAGAATTCAATTTCTACAAATCAAGATTAATTATTACCCTCCAAGACCCATGGATATGGCACCAGCAGCAACTTCAGCAAGACCGGCAGTAACAATAATAGAAGAGCCAACATTAGCACCAGACAACTCGTATTTCAGGAACAATTGAACCTGCAAGAAACACAAGAAAGAATCATTAAATCAAATTGACTTGATTTAAAATCAGATCCAGTAAAACCCTAAATCATAGAAATACCCTAGATCCAATAAACACTTAAGTGTTAACAAAAAATATGTACAGAATATCCTCACCCTCTTTCCCCTTATCAGACTACAGTAAAGACCAAAAATCCTAAATAAGGGTTCATGGTCAAAGTAAACAAAAGAAAAGGGGGTTTTACCTGAGTGTCAGCATAATCAGTCTGCATCAATACAGCTTTGAGACTTTTCCCTTCTACACAGGAAAAATTAAGAAATTCAGAAATTTTCAAAATGGGTTTTCATCCAAATACGGGTAAAATCAAAAAACCTAGAAAATTTTTAGAATGGGTTTTCAGATCCAAAAGGAGATTCGAAATTGCAGAATATAAAAACCCTAATTAAATTTTTATGGGAAAATCAGAAGATTGAAATCTAAAAGGAGATTCGAAAAACCAGATCTAATATAAAAAACCCTAATTAAATTTGATTGTGAGAAAGAAGTTATGAGGTGCGAGGAACAACAGGACTGCAGAAACCATAAATTAGCCCCCAGATCTCCACAAAACTACCACCAAGACTGCAGAAATCAGCCAGAGTTTGAACCCCAATTACCACGAATCAACCCAGAACCAACACGATGAATGATGAGCTTCAAGACCCCCTTGAGTTCAGCCATTTCTCCTTGTAAATTACAAAAAATAGCTTTTGATTTTCGAATCGTTCATAGCTTTTGATGAGAGGCGGAGAGAAAGAGACAAGAGAAAGGCAGAAGAGAAAGGCGGAGAGAAAGAGAGAAGAGAAAGGCGGAGAGAAAGAGATAGGTTATGTCCGAATATAGGTTATTACCGAATATAAATGTATTTTCCGGTAAAAAGACATATAAGCCCTTGGATGCGCAACGTTACTGGCAACGTTAATAACGTTGCTTAATTAATTTTAATAATTCCTAATTGGAGCAACGTTAAAAAAAAATGCGCAACGTTTTTTTGACGTTGCCACGTGTGCAACGTCAAAAAACGTTGCAGATGCGAAAAATAAAACGTTACAAATCAGGCCCTGTGGCGTAGTGTAAGTTCCTTAAGTGGTTCTTCCTTTATAACTGAGGTAGATACAGATTGGGCATTGCAGGGTTTGCGTGTCAGCCCCGATTTGTGAAGTAGATTTCCGTATGACCTGGATTTGACAATCCGAAGGAAGTCATCTTGTTTATGGTAAACTGATAGAGGACAGTTACACCATAAGTCAACAGTTTTGGTTTAAAACCCAGTATTGCTGACAAAAGCCTTTGGCATCGGTCAAAGCAACTCCTAGGCCTGTAAAGGACGTCAGCTAGGGGAATCATGTGTGTGACGATCTGTGGGGGATCCAGAGACGTAAGGAAGGCGACAGTAGCCAATTCGCTTGGAGGGCTTGAGTTGGTCTCTGCTACATCCCAGACCGAAGTCTTATAGTAGGCTAGAGTTTGTAGTCAGTTTGTACTGGGCGGTGTTCAAAACTGGACGAGGTCCCGAGGTTTTTCTGCAAGGCAGTTTCCTCGTTAAAAAACGTTTGGTGTCTTGTGTGCTTTTCCCTTTCCGCATTATAACTCTGATTTATAATTAAAGCACCAAGTAGTACGTTATTACCTAACTGTCGAGATTACTCCAGTTAGAGGTTTGGATATTGATTTTTGAGATCGTCCAGACTCTTTACCATAAGACTCACGAGCCAAAACGAAAAGTTGGTAGTATTTCGGTACCCCTTCTTTTTCAAGTCTTATCATAAGTCCTTGAGTTTGCCAAATCAGAGTGTGAAGGGTCATAAGTCCACAGTGGTCAAGAATTCAAATGGTTTCAATAAGGAAAGTGGTGGTGTTAATGCACAGATTGACAGTTATAAAATTTTTGGAAGAAATGCTAATAATTCTTTTTCAGTTTTGGAAATTGAGGGGGTGAATGAAGATAATTGCAGGAATGATGGCGGAGTTATATCTGTAACTCCCATGCAGAATATTAGTGGGGCTGAAATTAGGGGCATCAAGGGAGTGAATGGTGCCATGAATTATGGTAAAAATGGTGTTTATAAAGGGAAGCAGAGGGACTCTCAGCCTCATCAGTTTTCAGCAAACAATGAGCAATCAGATCCCTCTAAATTTATTTTCTCAGCTCTCTCCAATGTCGTTGGTGGAGGAATGGATGGTGGACGACTTGCTAGTACACAGAGCACAGGAGGAGTTACAGGCAATGCAAAACAACTTGATCGAGCTAGTCATGGAGCAAGAAACAAGATTGGATCACATGTTTCAGCTGATGGAAGAAGTAAACCAACTTCAACAGCAGCTGTTAACAATTCTGCCTCAACTAGTTCATGCCCCGGAACAAGTGAACCTAAGTGGAGTTTTGGCACACATCCAGAAGGTGCTGAGACCAATAAGGATTTCTCCTTCAAACTGGAATCACTCGGATCCAATCGAGTTTCTAAGGGAAGGGATGGAAGAGCTAGAATGCGTGTCAAAGACGTGGCTAGAAGCAACAGTACTCGAAGCAATATTTCCTCCCATGGTGAAGACTCCAGCAGTCATAAGAAGCTCAAAAGGACAGTGGAAGTTCGAGATGCAGTTCAACTCAAGATTGGATTTGGAGATGGGTGTCAACAGAGTGTTCAAGATAAGATTATCCCCTCTGGTGGGAGTGAATGAGGAGATAGTGCAGCTGGAGGAAGCATACAAGGCCACTAATCCTTTTTCTGGTCCTTGCCCTTTCTCTTTTATCTCTGATTTTGATATGAAGATACTCACATGGAATTGCAGAGGTCTGGCCAGGCCATCTTTTACTAGGGTTATGAAACAACTTATTAAGAAGCATAAACCTAGTATTGTTGCCCTTTTGGAAACTAGAACAATAAAAGAACATGCTACAGACCTCATTAAAAAACTATGATTTATTAGCTCCATAATAGTAGATCCTAGTGGTTTTTCTGGGGGAATGTGCTTGTTGTGGAATGAAGATGAAGTGGAGATTCAGGCCACATCTCAATCAAGGTGGTCTGTTCATGCTGTAGTCACTGCTAAGTTCCAAAAGCCCTGGATTTTATCTTCTGTTTATGCAAGTACTAAGAAGAATGAAAGGAAAAGGGTGTGGGAAGAGATGTATGCATAGCTGACATGCAAAACTTAGACTGGATGCTTATGGGGGATCTTAACACTATTGGGAGTGAGACTGAGAAGAATGGAGGGAGGAGGCCTACTGCCAGAAAGATGGAAGAACTAAGGGGTGTTTTGAACCACTGTGGACTCATTGACCTTGGTGCTCATGGTCCAAAATGGACTTGGAACAATAAAAGAACTGGTTTGGCAAATATCAAGGAAAGACTGGATAGGGTAGCTGCTAATCCTCAGTGGTGCAACAGATTCCCAAATGCTCAGGTATTACATTTACCTTATTTTATTTAGTTTAAGATTTATGATTCAGACCATAGAGTTATACTCATTGACCTTGAACCAAAGAAATCTTTCAAAAATAGACCTTATAGGTTAGAAGCAATGTGGACTGAAGATGAGAGATTTAGTGAGGTGGTGAAGAATTCTTGGAACCCCGTTGGGGTTTTAAACTGGAATCAGAGTTACTTTGACTCTGTGACTAAATTTCAGAAAGATTCCAAAATTTGGAACAAAAGTGTTTTTGGTAACTTAGGTGCAAATATTGAGCTTTCTCTACAGAACCTCAATGAAGCACAATCTGAGTTTGAAAGAGACCCTTCTATTTTGAATAAGGCAAATATGACTAATTGTTTATGTGTTTATTTGAACTATCTCAGGATGGAGGAAATATATTGGAAGCAGAAGTCTAGAGTTAGTTGGCTAAGAGAGGGAGACCTTAACACCAAGTTTTTCCACTCTTCTACTCTGGTTAGAAGAAGGAGAAATATGCTTGTTAAACTTAGGGATAATAATGGAACTTGGTTAGATAGCATGTCTGATATTGAGAATCATGTAGTGAGTCATTTTGCTATTTATTTACTTCTACTATAGATAATTGTGTTAGTGAAGAAATTAGTAGTTTGTTCCCCCCTGTGATTTCAGATAATGAAAATTTAAATTTGACTAAGTCTGTGTCTGTTATAGAAATTAAAAAGGCCATGAAACAATTAGGGTCTCATAAAGCCCCTAGTCCTGATGGACTACAGGGCTTCTTCTTCTCTAAGTATTGGGATCTTGTAGGTGAGAGTGTTGTGAATATTGTTAAGGATTTTTTCCAAAGTGGCAACCTTGACAGTAGACTAAACAAGACCTATATTGCCTTGATCCCTAAATAGGCCTGCCCTACGACAATAAAGGAGTATAGACCCATTAGTTTATGCAATTTCTCTATGAAGATTATTACAAAAATTATAGCTAATAGGCTGAGACCTTTGTTAGATAAGATAATCTCCCCAAACCAGCATGCCTTTGTTGGTGGGAGATCTATTTTTGATTCTGCTATCATTTGTAATGAGATAATTCACTCCTTTAAACACAAAAAAGGGGTGAAGGGCTGGATGGCACTGAAATTAGACTTTGATAAAGCTTATGACAGGATTAGTTGGCCCTTTCTTAACAAA
Organism: Papaver nudicaule; assembly: GCA_023529015.1. Taxonomy (NCBI): domain Eukaryota; kingdom Viridiplantae; phylum Streptophyta; class Magnoliopsida; order Ranunculales; family Papaveraceae; genus Papaver; species Papaver nudicaule. Next base: position 5,656 of record JAJJMA010253438.1, on the reverse strand, counting down.
ATTTTGTTGAGTAGTGGTTTCAATAGCAATTTTGTCCACATTATTATGAAATGCATTGACACTGTCTCTTTTCAGGTGCTAATCAATGGTGCTCCTAGTAAAGTCTTCAGGCCTACAAATGGTTTGAGGCAAGGGGATCCTTTATCCCCCTTCCTCTTCATCATCTGTCTTGAAGCTTTATCTAGGCTAATCAAGAAAGGCATTAGTGAGAAGGAAATCAATGGAATATCAGTGGCAAGGGGTGCTCCTGTGATTTCTCACTCTCTTTATGCGGATGACTGCATTATTTTTCTAAAAGCCTCTTATAAGAATGCTTGCAATTTAAGATCTATTTTAGACAAATTTTGCAGGTGGTCTGGTCAAGTCATCAGTGATGCGAAGTCCACTTTGCTCACCTCTGCAAACTTGGGGAGGAGTTTCTCTAGAGGAATGGCTAATGCTTTAAGGGTACAACTCACTGAAGATCCAGGTAAGTATCTTGGCATTCCATTACAATGGGGCAGAATAAATAGTAAGACTTACAATGATCTTGCTGAGAAAATGGCAAACAAACTTCAGGGTTGGAAAAGTATGACTCTAAATAAGGCAGGAAGAACTACTTTAATTAGATCAGTTTTAGATCCAGTGTCTAATCATGTTATGTCTGTACTTAAAATTCCTAAGGGCCTACTGAACATAATTAACAAGTATAAGAGGAATTTTCTGTGGGGAGGGGACAAGGAAAGGAAAACTGTGCATAATGTTAGTTGGAACAAAGTTTGTAGGCCTGTTGATCATGGGGGGTTGGGGATTAGGGACACTGATCTTAACAATCTTGCTCTTCTGGCTAAGATGGTGTGAAGGGTGTTTAATAACCCTGAATCTGAAATGTCTAAACTGTTATATGCTAAATACTATAGTGGCTCTAATATTTGGGTATGTGAGGCCAAAAAGACTTGCTCTGTGAGTTGGAGAAGTCTTCTCAACGGTAAAGATGCTATGAAAGAATGCTTGAGGTGGAATATAGGTAATGGTAGAGGTGTCAATCTGTGGAATGATACCTGGATGTCTGATTTACCCTTATCTGCATTGGTTGTTTCCACTAATGTTTCTTTACCTGATCTAAAAGTCAGTGATGTTATGGATCAAGGTAATAGTTGTTGGAACTTGACTGCTATTGAAGAGTTCATCTCTACTCAAGCTGCAAATCAGATCAAAGCAATCCCAGTATCGGGGAATGAAGATAATCCGGATAAACTTATATGGGCTGGCAGCAAGAGTGGTGCAGTTACTGTAAAAGATGCTTACAAGTTTTTGTTATGCAGGAAAATGGGCAATCCAGTACCCAACACAAACTGGAGATATTTGTGGAATACCGAATGTCCACAGAAGATAAAACATTTCTTATGGTTGTTGGGTCATAGTAGACTCAACCTAAATGAATCTCTTTACAGGAAACGTATTGGAACACACCCCGGATGCATGCTTTGTCACAATGACTTTGAGACTGACACTCACTTGTTTTCTTCGTGCAGGGTTGTCTGGCCTCTGTGGAGGAAGATTAAAGAGTGGATTGGTTTCTTCCCAGTGCCAACTGCAATGAGTCCGGAGGTGTTAAGAAGTTGGTGTCAACATAAAGGAGAAATTGGTGGTCTGCAGTGGAGGAATATTATCCCCTTCGTTCTGTGGTCGATATGGAAAGCAAGGAATGAATGGGTTTTCAAGAAGGTGAAATTCCAACCATTCAGAGTACTGGCTAGAGCTTTACGAGAAGCTAGAGAGTTTCACAGTGTGGTTGTGGAGAACATAACAAAGCAACAGAGAAGTGAAGAAGTGTGGGTTAAATGGAGTTGTCCAGCTGCTGGCAGATTTAAACTCAACAGTGATGGTGCCTCAAATGGTCAAGGTATGGCTGGTATTGGTGGTGTACTGCGTGGAGAGCGTGGAGAATTCCGTGCTTGTTTTGCAGAACACATCTACAAGCATGATAATAACGTTGCCGAAGTCTGGGCAATTCGCAATGGTATGATTTTGGCTAAACAACTCAACATCAGTCATCTGGAAGTGGAGACGGACTCAACCTTTGCTATTCAGCTGTGCAACAATGAAGCCCAAATTCCGTGGGAAATGCAACCTTTGGTACGTGATATAGAAGATCTGAAGAATGATTTTGAGTTTGTATCTTTCCAACAGAGATACAGGGAGGCAAACATGGTGGCTGATGCACTTGCAAAAGGAGGTGCAGCACAAGAAATGAATGGAAGGTGGATCACACAGCCCCCAGAAGAAATAAGACAGTTATTAAACGAAGATACTGTAGGAAGAGTTATGCTTCGAATTGTTAAAGTAGCGGTGTAGTGTCAGCTGGCTCAGGCCAGTGTAGCAAAAAAAAAAAAAACTTCAGATACGTTGGACGTAGTTTTTTTTAAATTATACGATGGCAATTGGTATTTTACAAGGTTTCTGATGATTTTGTAGGTGATATGGTACACATCTCTACAAAGCTTTGGAAAAGATTAGAATTTGGCTACCGACATAAGATATATTTGCACATCAAGAGAAATGTATTGTTCTAAAACTTCTCTTATATGAGTGTCATTCTTTTTTTTTTTTAACTGTTTCGCTTATATTAGGTTTGGCATCTCCGCCTAATTAAGATGCCGGAAAAAAAGAAAAATATTAGCCCGTCCCAACAAAAATTTATGGGTTCGTCCCTGGCAGGGGGCCTGCAAATTCTAAGTGCCGGGTTGGGTAGTGGTAATAGCCAATAATTAGAGGCCACATAGGCTGGGAAAGGGGAGACAGCACATGCGGGCAATACCTAGCAGCTTCGCTTTATAACTGTTCCCCTGTGTAAATGGCATGCACATATTGGCTATAGCAGCCTTAGCCCCCATTTAAATGGCATGTACATACTGGCTATAGCAGCCTTAGCTGTTGTCTGGATTCTGCAAGTAGATATCAAGTTGATGACCGTACGACGACGAAAATCTTGTCTCTTGAGTAGCTATGGCAGTCATAATGGTGTGGAACTGTATTCAGACAATAATTGTGATTCTTATCTCTTTTATCAGTACGGAGAGTAAAATGGCCACAAGAATCTAATCCCTACCCAGTGGCGGATGAAGCAGATGGTAAAAGTTATAAATAGGGAAGTGTGCTAATTCTAGTCTAATTAGTTCTTGTAATTTTTAATTTCTCCCCGGAAGAAAGTGCTAATGCTTGGTGTGGGCTAAGAGAAACATATTTACTAACAAAAACTGTCAAACCTTACAGTTCCGTTCCATGAAAACTCACTCTGCTTACAATTGCCAAAGGTGTACTACGATTTCTCCTTCCCTTTGCGTTGATACAGTTTAACTCATTGAGACATAGCACAACTCAAAACGTCTAAGTTACAATAACAAATTGCTTTGCCATCTGAAACCAGCTGTGCTAGTGTGCTCGCTTTAGTAATGCAGATTCGCAAATCCCTGTCCTTGAGGAAACCTTCAATCTTTGGATGCTTCTCACACAACTGTTAAATTAGAGGCAGAAAAGGATCAGTGGAGTTGTAACCATTATGAATAGTTACTTACTGGCACTTTCGTAAGACAGCTATGACCATAACATTTTCTTAGTCAAGCAAGATATGTTTCTCACACAATTTTTTTTTTTTTTTTAGAGGACTTAACCTGTCCAAGAAGGTCCTAATATCTGTTACTGGAAGACTGACAGCAGCAAAATGATTTGCAAGTTGGAGTACGCATTATAAGATTCAGAATGAGTAGGAGGAATTCACCAATCAAACAGCAATACTTGCAAAGAAATTTCTTTCTTTACGTGTTTATGCAACTTTTTTAGAGTCCAGTAGCTGATATGCTTCACTCTTGGAAACTTAGGAAAGGGAGGAAAAGGGGCAGGAAAATATGGCCAGTTCTGCCTTTTGCAATCTGCTGGTCCATATGGTGCGAAAGAAATCAAAGGATAATGGCGCATAAGAGACCAAGAGCTGAAGGCGTGATTATAAATGAAGTGAAATCATTGATTTTCCTATGGGGCACAACAGAGAAATGGTTTTGCGGCACTCCGAAGAGTGACATTTTTACTCAATGGAAAAATCTGTTAAATTGTAATTAGGACCTTTTTGTGATCATTTTGAGGTAATAGTCCTAATTCTTATGTAACACTCTTTTTCTATCAATACAATTTTAACCTTTATCCTCAAAAAAAAAAAAAAAAACTTTTTTAGAGTCCAAGCCAAAGAGTGGCTAGGCTGTTTTAGGCACTGAAAGTAACTAATATTAGTCCCACACCGTTCAGGTATGAGTTAGGGATGTGAGTGAGGGTATCATAAAAAGCAGCCGATGCAGCATCCAAAAAGCATCTTTGCGCTTGGGGCAATGACGCAGCTAATGAGGTAATAACCGAGGCGCGTCAATTGCTGGTTGAAAACTATTTCCAAACCCCCTCTTCGGCCTTGGGTCTCCTGAGGCCGTCGAGAATTTCTGGAAGGGCTCCCTCTAATCAAGGGTAAAGCCCTACAATACTTGAATCTAAATTTTTTTCCCCTCTAATGAAGGGTCAATCTAAATTGTTAAGGGCTCCCTAACTGGAAATTATTCGAAAACATAATCGATCTCATGATCTGTATTTAAACCATATTAAGCCAATCATTCTGATTTACATAAACTGGACTGGACTCTGCCTAAACTTGTTCCAGATGAACATATTGCCAGCTAAAGCAGAGGAATGGAAACAAGCCAGTCAGTAATGAGAATAAACAGACCTTTCTCGGCCACCTGGACGTTCAATGTTTCAGTTGAAATGGATAATTATTAGCCCCACATCGAGTAAAGAGCACAACTCCAATCAAAATGCTTCCTATAACAGTAGCGCTTCACCACAGCAGATGAATCACGCAGCCGTGCGGTAAGCACAGAGCGAACTATTCTTTCGCCTTTTACTAAAGAATACCGTGTGCTTGCCGTTCATAAGCGGCATACGCCTATTTTTGGAGGGTTTCTCTTTTACTAGAGGAACCCAACAATTTCAAATCAAAACTTTTGTTTTCCTAACTTCCTCCTGATCGTTGGGTTTCGGAGGAACCCAACATTGTTTAACTGGAAACTGGAGTATGACATTTTCCTTGGTGAATGCTTTTTTTTTTTTTTTTTTTTTTTTTTTGTATTAGAACTTGCAGCTTTAATAAAGAATCAGTAAAACCAGATTATTCATCCACCCTTCTGCACTCCTGCGCACATTCTACAACTGGTAGGCTCACAGTTGACAGCACCTTCAAAGTCATTTGTGGTGCAAAAGCTGCTGCAATATAAACCTTGTGCTCATTTTTCTAAGGAGCTTCAATAGTCTGCCATGTGCACATGATTACTTCCATTGATCCTTGTTGCTAGCAAAACAAACCATCCATCAGAGAGAAGGAACTAAATAAATCTAGTAAATCTCCGTGATAAAACGAATGCACCAGCCTGGAATCGAACCGTGGCAGGGTACTATTCTACCACTGGTACTGAACGTATCAACTTTCCTATTATTTACTAGGATCTTGCATTGACAAAACCCAAAGAAACGCTAAAATTATTGTCTTAAACTGCTCCAATAAGCTTGGTGGATTAAGTTGTATAAATATTTGCGTCAATTCCCTAATGTATACAGAAAGCACTAGTATTGGGTTTAT
>JAJJMA010253415.1:0-12677 GCA_023529015.1 Papaver nudicaule | reverse complement strand
TAACCAGTTGTATGTCTTTCATTTTATTTGAATCTATGAGTAGATGTGTATTCTGATTGAGTTTTAGGATAATAAATTTCTGATCTTCTGTTGAAATTCATGGATCAAAATCATAACTTTAGTAGTAGTAACAGTGGTACTGAATCTACTGATACATCAACTTCAAATGTAAGCCAAGAAGAGGAGTTAGAATTTCCTGACGCGGTTCTTAAATTCATAAACCAGATGCTTATAGAAGACTTCCTAGCTCTTCAATTTGCAGAAAAATCATTTTATGAAATCATTGGCGAGAAATACCCCACTTCTTCTTCACCTGATTCCAACCCTGAATATCAAATTGAGGACCTTATTCGTCACGGTAATAGTGACGAATCAGCTGAAACTAGTTGGATTGATGAACTTGGTATGAATGAATTGTTGTCTGATACCCAAAGTGTACCCAGTGATTATACTTTTCTGGCAGCTCCTCAATTGTCTTACGACCCTTCAAACAGTTTTAATTCTGTCGTGGAAGGAATAGTTGAGTCAGGGGTGGGTGAGGTTCATTCAGAGAGTGAACCCATTTCGCAGTTCAGGAAAGGTGTCGAGGAAGTAAATAAATTTCTTCCAGATGATAATGATTATTAACCTACATCATAATGTATAGTAACTTAAGTCTTTTTGTCGTTTCCTCTTGGAGGCCAACGTAAGACTTTTAAGTTTCGTAACTTAAGTCTTCTGGTGATTTGTAATTACTGGTCGATTTACTGTTCAAAACCACCAGTCTACGGATTGTTGTCCATTCAAAAGCTGCAAAGAATGTATAGTACACTCATATATACCAGCAGTGTACAGCAGGTATATGCAACAAAAATTGTAGTCATCCAGGTAGTATTTTGTTCCATTGCGCTTATATGAAGGTAATGTTGTATCTAAGAGGGCTGCAAAAAATGTATGGTACAATTCTATAAGCAGTGTAAAACAAAGAGATGCAAGGATTGTTGCTCGCCATCATCCAGTTACCCGTGAAGGAATCAAGGTTACTGCTGCTAATGATTGCAAGAGTTTGAAATTTGTTGTGCATGGTCAGTTGATCACCGTTCCAGTATCCCTGTGCGTATTTGCCGGGCATCGAAGTGTATCCTGAAAAGCACCATTGCGTTGCTTGTGCTTGGAAATCAGTAAGTTACTACATGACAGTCTGCAATATCCTCAAGCCCATTGCCTGTTTGTCATAGTCTTCTTGATGTGGCAAGACCTTTTTAATAAAAAATCTTTGTTTGATTCCTGAGATGCATGATGGGACTTATTGAAAAGACATTTGAGAAACTTAGGGCCCGCCGTTCAGTTAGCGGGAATAATGGGTCTTATAAAACTTTCCAGGGGCTGAACCAGATTAAAATCGATGGTGATCAGGTAGTGATGCCCGAGTTGAACCGGATTAAACTGTTCACCCACAATTTGTTAATTTCATTTGGATTTTGTATACGATTGTACATGCATAATGATGATGATAATAAGCCCTTACACCAAGTGTTGGTTTTTTTTTTCCGAATTTTATGTAGCCTTCTCTATTTGGTTACTCTTTTCTTATGAAATTTCTCTATTTGGTTACTCATAAAAACATTAGATTTTGTTTTAATTAGAGAATTTAATTAAGATTTTCTAATTATGTTTCGTTGTTAATATACAGTTTTAATTCATAAATTTTGTCTACAAAACAACAAGTAAGTCAATATTAATACTAGTATTTTAGTTTTAAGATCGCAGTATCTTTAGTTTAAAATTAGATTTCTTAATGTTAATACATTTTCAAATTTAAGGGGGGAAATCTTTAGTTTAAAATTAGATTTATAAATGGTAATACATTTTCAAATTTAAGGGGGGAAATCTTTAGTTTGACTCCAATTCTAAATTAGGCAATTGCATTTAAATTTGAACACACCACCAGTAGTGATAAGTCTGATCTCCAGTGTATTACTACTACTCGGGGCATTTTACTAGATTACTACAAAGATTTTAATTAGTGTAATCTCATTGATTACGCTGATATAGTGTGAGTTGTCGAATTAAATGGGAAATGCTTTCAAACCTCAAAGACTCTACCATTCATCCCCTTCTTTCTCTCTAAAAATTCTATATATACCTACCCACCATTTTGTTTCTAACAACATCATTTTTTCTATTCTATTGTTGTGTACTTGTATGTTTATCTCCTTTTGTTTCTTGTTTTCCTTTGCTTCCTTATATCAATATTCATGGCAAGGAACAAGGTGAAACTTGCTTATATTGTTAATGATGCTGCAAGGAGAGCAGCATTCAGAAAGAGACGAAAGGGCTTGATGAAGAAAGTCAGTGAATTGAGTACTTTATGTGGAGTTACTGCTTGTGCAATTGTGTACGGACCAGACGATCCACAACCACAAGTATGGCCAGAACAACCAGATGTACATCGGACACTCATGAGGTTCAAGAGCTTATCGTTGCTAGAACAAACGAGTAGACAGTTTAATCAAGAAGATTTCCTGAAAAAACGGATTGGCAAGATGGCAGCACAGTACAGCAAACTACGACAACAAAATCGTTATATGGAAATCAATCAGATTTATAATCTTGCAATGGATGGTACGTGTTCAATACCTGTTCATGATGATAGTGATATAGTTGATTTGCTTTGGTTGCTAGATGAAAAAAAGAAAGAAGTTCAACGCAAGTTGTTAGGACTAAAAGTTGCTCCAACACTACCAAATATTTTGACTCCTAATACTAGTAGCGATGTATTTACTACACCACCAGATGCTAATACTGCTGACCTTATTTTTAATAATAATGTTAATTATGTTGGTGTTGCAAATGGATCCGGTATAAATGGTGGTCCTATGACTGTCGGCTATATGTATGGCGGAGTCGTAAACCATTATAGTCATGGTGGTGTTACTTATAATGGTACTGGTACTTCTACTCCTCAGCCTGATGACCAAATGGTGAATTATCTTGCTGCTAATACTAGTAGCGATGTATTTACTACACCAGATGCTACTGATGCTAACACTATTGTTATCCCTAATGCTAGTATTGCTGATTTTATTAATGCCAATATTAATGTTGGTGTTGTGAATGGATCTGGTATAACTGGTGTGACTGGTGGTGGTGTGTATGGTGGTTTCGTGAACCATTATAGTCAAGGTGGTGTAAATTTTAATGGTACTGGTACTTCTATTCCCCAGTCTGATGGCCAAACGGTGAATTATTTTTATGAAGGAAATCAAAACAATAATTCTCAGATGATGGGAGGAAGAGTTCCACCACCATCTTATAATGGGGGTACGGGTACCTCCGCATATATCTTCGACAACAACAGTGTTGGAGGAGGAGGAGTTCCAACAACATCTTATAACGGGGGTACGGGTACCTACGCAAATATCTTCGACAAAAATAATGCTCAAGGAGGAGGAGTTCCAACAACATCTTATAACGGGGTTGCGGGTACCTACGCAAATATCTTCGACAAAAAAAATGCTCGAGGAGGAATAGTTCCACCACCATCTTATAACGGGATTGCGGATACCTGGGCAGAGATATTCAACAACAACAGTGCTGGAGGAGGAGGAGTTCCACCTTATAATGAGGGTAAGGGTACCCTCGAAGATATCATCAATATCAACAACAACAGTACTACTTGGATGATGCCCGCCAATAACTCTTATGTTCCAACGAACAATATGTAGATGATCAATTTCATCCATGGACTGGCAGTTTTATACCTGAGTTGTGTTCGATTTTTTTTGTTTGCCTTTGGATTATTTGTATGGACTCATGAAAGAACATATTTTCACTGAGTGTGTGGTGTGCTAATCAGTATATGTGATTTTGAATACTCAAAATTATGCTTGAAGTAATCAAGCGTCTCATGTAACACCCCTTTGATCTATGAAAAAAACTTGATATTGTAATGCAAATGATATCTTATATTCATTTTATTTGAAATTGGGTATACGCTTTATTTTCATTTAGATTATTTTTGATTTGTTGCGTATCTTATTTTTAAGATAAGGAGCAAAAGAACCCCTAGCAAAGAAGAAATGATTGTAGTGGGATTTATGCCTCTTGGTTGCATTGTTTTGTGCATATTTCTCTTTCTTGTGCTTGTAGCTCTTTTCAATAATTTTTTGCACATATAAATAGAATTTATACCTGTTTTAAAATCTTTGTTATTTTTTTACCTTCGTTCGAGAAGTTATAGAAATAGTTTTAAATCACGAATGTAGCTTTTGCATAGTCATGACCTTTAAAAGATCCTCAAACCAGAATGTTGTACCCTAAAAAGAAAAGAGAGATTGATAATAAGAACTAAAGTATATTACCTTGCTAGGAAAATGGTAAAGGATAGATAATATGGATACTTACATTGAGCAAGAAATGTACTCCTCGCAATTTACCCCGTACCCATGAGCCTATATGGAAAAATTTGATGGGTGATGACCACAACGGTGTTCCATAGTGAAGTTACAGTTATGAAGGTACATACATATCATTAATCAGGGGATATTTCCGCCGACAAGCATTGATATAGTACCATGAACGACAAACAATAAGTTCAATATCATCTAAATATTTATGAGTGTATTTATAGGTAATGAAGATACAATTACGTAGGCACGTACACATATTAAAATTAATTAATAATCAAAGAATATTTTCGCGGACTAGCATTCATATATTGCCATAATGCACAATAAATTCAGTACTTCAAAATATCAACAATTCATAGTTGGCGAAATTGCAATTACAAAGATATGTACAAAATTCAATATTAATAATGAGAGAATACTTTTTTCGACTAGCATTGATATAGTGCCAATGTGCCACAAATAATGCATGCTAAGTACAGTATCTTATTAAAAAAATGTCTGGATATGAGAAACCAGCGGTTTAAATAGAGATGTCAGAAACTCCTCATTCGCAAACATCGGCATGGAATTTAAATGTATCTACGTGGCAAAAATCCAATTGCCTCAAATGCACCTCATCCGCAGACATCTGCATGGAAAATTTTGTCGTAACTACATAGCAATAACTAACTGTGTCATAAGGACTTTTTTTTTTTGATCGATCAATAGGAAATTTTAATTGAGAAGACACACAAGCCGTGTGTGAGCGAATACAACTAAAACGAGCATAAAATCTCTAACAAAAAAAATTGCTCAAGAAACCTCTAGCAACAACAATAACATACAAGAGAGACCTAAAGTCATGAAAGCATTAGAACAAATAAAAATACCGCTAATTGAAACTTGTGAACCCTACCAAGGATCTCGTCAAGATCCTTTTAAATTTAAACCTTTGTGATCTTTCGCAAAATCACAAAACATCTTTCGACGATTTTTCTTCAGAGTTGGAAAACTTAAGCCCCATTCGGAACCAAAATCTAAGAGTTTGTTTGTTGAAATCTCATTTGGAGATGCAAGAGGTTTTGAAGCACATTTATTTTTTCTACTCAAAGTACCAATTGGAAAAAGACCCGTCGCTTTGGATTTTTGACTTACTTTTTTTGTTAGAATTCAAAATTGGATCGGGCAAAGACGACTTTTGGAAGCTAAACTCCGAGTCGTCCACAACCAACTCCAAAGTAGCAACCCCTTCCTCTTCTTCAAGACAATCGAATCTATTATGGTTTTCAAAACCAGGCGTAGTGGAGGGATCAGAGGAAGTGGAGCTTACTCCTTCAAATAACCTTCTTTACACAACTATCATTTTCAACATCCAACTTCATACCCTCTTGAATCTCATTAATTGTTAAAGTTTCTTTGTTGGACCTTTTTTTCTTCTTAACAAGCTTTCTAGACCCAATAGTATTATCCATATTACTTGATTCAACACTACGATCAGCAGGTGCAACTAATCGCTCACATGTGTTACTTTCAACGAAGGGTACTTCATTACCTTCACCATTCTCTATGGCTGGCTCTAAGACACCTTCAATAACCTTGGACACTTCTTGCGGATGAGGTTGTAATTCGATGGAATAGTAGGGAGTGATCACCTCTAAATTCTCAATTATACCGTCTTGCCCTTGATTCTTGGTCACCTTCTCAGCACCACCCGAAACTCCCTTGTTCATCTTAGGAACCCATATTCTCTTCACCTTAGGACATTGACCAATAAAATGACCAAAAGAAGCACAAGACAAACATCTTGGAGGCCTCCAAGAGTATTCTACATCAACTTCAAAATCTTTTCCATCAAAAGAGACATGCATGAGATCGGGATTATCGAAATCTGACTCAATTTCTACACATACCCTTGCAAAGCTCATTCTAGTTCTAGCTGAAGTGTATTTATCAGTTAAAAGAAGGACACCAAGAACACTAGCAATCATACTAATTCATATAACACTCCATAAATAAAAAGAGATGTTTCTCAAATTCATCCAAGTAGGAATCGTTTTCATCTCTTGAATCGACTGATCAACAAATAACTTCCATGGCCGGATCAAGAATAATCTACTTTCCCCAAAAAGAGAACCATGTTTCAGAGGAGTGATTCTATCTTCTTCTAGGTCGAATTCAAAATATTATTACGAAGGCACGTGCACATATTAATTTAGAAAATATTTCCGCCGACTAGAATTCATCTCTAGTTCAGTACGTCAAAACATCAACAATGTATTCATAGCTAGCGAAATTACAATTACGAAGATATGTGCGAAAATTAATACTTATAATGAGAGAATACCTTTTTCGACTAGCATGCTAATGTGCCATAAATAATGCATGATAAGTACAGTATCATAAAAAAAAAAGTCTAGAGATGAGAAACCAATGGCTTTAAATAAATATGTCGGAAACTCCTCGTCCGCAAATATCGGCACGAAAAATTTATATGTTACTACGTGACAACAAACCAGTTGCATCTAATGCACCTCATCCGCAAACACTTGCATGAAAAAATTTATCGTAACTACATAACAAGTGCGTCATAAAGACATGTTAAAAACACTACATCCACACACATTGGCATGAGATTGAAAGAAAAAAACTTACGATATCTACTCTGAACAACCACACGATAACAATGCACCAACGACGTAAACGATGAAGGGATTAGCTGAATGTTGCGTTATTTATCGCAATTGAAATGATCTGGTTGTTGCTTGTTTGGCACAATCCATTGGTATTGATAATTAAGTTTCTACTGAGTTTTGGGAACTATTTTCATTTTTGGATTTCTCGCTCGAGAGGGATGACCCATATTTTGTACGATGTGAGTCAATGCATGTTATTACGAAGGCACGCGCAATATTAATATTAATAATTAGAAATATTTCCGCCGACGCGCATTCATATAGTGACATTCACGATGCACGATAAGTTCAGTACATTAAAATATCAACAATGTTTTTATAGCTGGGGAAGGAACGATTACGAAGGTATGTGTGAAAATTAATATTAATATGTGAGAATATTGTTTTCGACTAGCATTGATATAGTGCCAATGTGCCATAAATAATGCATGATAAAGTACAGTTTCTTACAAAAATGTCAAGAGATGAGACACCAACAATTTAAATAGAGATGTCTGAAACTCCTCATCCGCAAACATCGGCATGGAAATTAATATGTAACTACGTGACAAAAAATCAATTGCGTCAAATACACCTCATCCACAAACACATGCATGGAAAATTTTGTCGTAACCACATAACAATAAATTACTAGCGTCATAAAGACATGTTAAAAACACCCATCCACACACATGGCATGAGATTTAAAGAATTTTTTTACGATATCTACTGTGAACGACCACGTAATAACAATGCACCAACGATGTAAACAATGGAGGGATTAGCAGAATGTTGTGTTATCTAACGCAATAGCAATGTTCTGGTTGTTGGTTGTTTGACACAATCCATGGATATAAATAATTCAATTTCTAATGAGTTTTGGGGTGCTATTTTTGCTTTTAGGATTGGTCGCTCAGGAGGGATGACCCATCTTTGGTTCGTGACTTAATGCTTGTTATTACGAAGGCACGTGCACATATTAGTATTAATAAAATATGCCACTTGCTAGCATTTATATAGGGTCATAAATTATGGACGATAAGTTCAATACGTCAAATATGAACAATGCGTTCATAGCTGACGAAGTTACAATTACGATGTATCTGCGAAAATAAATATTAATAATGAGATAATACTTTTTTCGACAAGCATTGATATAGAGCCAGTGTGCCATAAATAATTCAAGATAAGTACAATATCTTTAAAAAAAAATCTAGAGATGAGAATCCAACGGGTTTAAATAGAGATGTCGGAAACTCTTTATCTGCAAACATCGGCATGGAAAATTTATATGTAACTACGTGACAGAAAACCGATTGTGTCAAATGCACCTCATCCGCGGACATTTGCATGGAAAATTTTGTCGTAACTACATAGCAATAAACCAACTGTGACATAAAGACATTTTTTTTATCGATCAATAGGAAATTTTCATTAAAAAGACGCACAAGCCGTGTGTAAGCGATTACAACTAAAAACAAGCATAAAGGCTCTAACAAAAACAATAGCCCAAAAAACCTCTAGCAACAACAATAACACACAAGAGAGATCGAAAGTCCTGAAAGCATTAGAGAACAAAGAAAAATACCGCTACTTGAAACTTGCGAACCTTACCAAAAATGCCAACCACTTCATTGCATCTCATCTAAATCCTTTAAATTTAAACCCTTGTGATCTTTTGCAAAATCACAAAACATATTTCGACGATTTTTCTTCAAAGATGGAAAACTTAAGTCCCATTCGGAACCAAAATCTAAGAGTTTGTTTGTTGAAATCTCATTTGGAGACGCAAGAGGTTTTGAAGCACATTTATTTTTTCTACTCAAAGTACATACCCATCGCTTTGGGTTTTTGACTTACTTTTTTGTTAGAACCCAAAATTGGATCGGACAAAGACGGCTTTTGGAAGCTAAACTCCGAGTCTTCCACAACCAACTCCGAAGTAGCAAACCCTTCCTCTTCTTCAAGACAATCGAATCTATTATGGTTTTCAAAACCAGGTGGAATGGAGGGATCAGAGGAAGTGGAGCTTGCTCCTTCAGTAACTTGTTTTACACAACTATCATTTTCAATATCCACCTTCATACCTTCTTGAATCACATTAACTGTTACAGTTTCTTTGTTGGACCTTTTTTTTTCTTCTTAACAAGCTAGACCCAATAGTATCATCCCTCTTACTTGATCCAACACTAGGATCATCAGGTGCAACTAATCGCTCACATGCCCTCACCATTCTCTATGACTGGCTCTAAGACATCTTCAACAACCTTGGACACTTCTTGCGGATGAGGTTGTAATTCAATGGAATATAAGGAAGTGATCACCTCCAAATTTTCAATTCCATCGTCTTGTCCTTGATTCTTGGTCACCTTCTCAGCACCACGCGAAATTCTCTTGTTCATCTTATGAACCCATATTCTGTCCACCTTAGGACATTGATCATTAGAATGACCAAAATAAGCACAAGAAAAACATCTTGGAGGCCTCCAAGAGTATTCTACATCGACTTCAAATCTTTTCCATCAAAAGAGACATGAATGAAACCAGGATAATCGAAATTTGCCTCAATTTCTACACATACACTTGCAAAGCTCATTCTAATAGCTAAAGTGTGTTTATCAGTTAAAAGAAGGACCCCAAGAACACTAGCAATCATATTAATTCCTTTAACATTACATAAATAAAAAGGGATGTTTCTCAAATTCATTCAAGTAGAAATTGTTCTCATCTCTTAAATTGACTAATCACCAAATAACTTCCATGACCGAATAAAGAATAATCTACATGCCACAAAAAGAGAACCATGTTCCGAAGCAGTGATTCTATCTTCTTCTAGGTCAAATTCAAAATTTTCTTACCAAGGCACGTGAACATATTAATATTAATAATTAGAAAATATTTCCACGGACTAGCATTCATACAATGTCATAAACGATGCACGATAAGTTCAGTACCTCAAAATATCAACAATGTATTCATAACTGGCAAAGTTACAAGTACGAAGATATGAGTGAAAATTAATACTTATAATGAGAAAATGCCTTTTTCGACTAGCATGCTAATGTGCCATAAATAATGCATGATAAGTACAGTATCATCAAAAAAAAGTCTAGAGATGAAAAACCAATGCTTTAAATAAAGATGTCGGAAACTCCTCATCCGCAAATATCGACATGGAGAAATTTATATGTAACTACGTGACAAAAAACCAATCGCGTCTAATGCACCTCATCCGCAAAAACTTGCATGGAAAATTTTATCATTCTATATAACAAAAAATCAACTGCGTCATAAAGACATATTAAAGACACCTCATCCACACACATTGGCATGAGATTAAAAGAAAAAAAATTTACGATATCTACTATGAACAACCACACGATAATAATGCACCAACGACCTAGACAATGAAGGGATTAGCTGGATGTTGAGTTATTTATCGCAATTGCAATGATATGGTTGTTGGTTGTTTGGCACAATCCAATGGTATTGATAACTAGGTTTCTACTGAGTTTTGGGGACCATTTTCGTTTTAGGATTACTCGCTCGAGAGGGATGACCCATTCTGTACGATGCGAGTCAATGCATGTTATTGCGAAGGGAATGCACACATATTAATATTAATAATTAGAAAATATTTACGCCGACTAACATTCATATAGTGCCATAGTTTACATTAAAATATCAATAATGTATTAATAGCTGGGGAAGGAACGATTATGATGGTATGTATGAAATCAATATTAATAATGAGAGAATATTATTTTCGACTAGCGTTGATATAGTGCCAATGTGCCATAAATAATGCATGATAAAGTACAATATCTTTTAAAAAAATGTTTAGAGATGAGAACCAACAGTTTTAAATAGAGATGTTGGAAACTCCTCATCCATAAACATCGGCATGGGAAATTAATATGTAATATGTAATTACGTGACAAATAATCAATTGTGTCAAATGCACATCATCCACAAACACATGCATGGAAAATTTTGTCGTAACTACATAAAAATAAATCAACAACGTCATAAAGATATGTTAAAAACACCTCATCCACACATATTGACAGATTTTATTTTTTTTAACGATATCCATTGTGAACGACCACACGATAATAATGCACCAACGATGTAGACAATTGAGGGATTAGATGGATGTTGAGTTATCTATCGCAATAGCAATGTTCTGGTTGTTGGTTGTTTGACACAATACATGGGTATAGATAATTCAGTTTCTAATGAGTTTTGGGAGCTATTTTTGCTTTTAGGATTGGTCACTCGAGAGGGATGACCCGTCTTTGGTTCGTGACTTAATGCATGTTATTACGAAGGCACGTGCACATATTAGCATTAATAAAATATGTCCATTGTCTAGAATTTATATAGTGGCATAAACGATACACAAGAAGCTCAATACGTCAAAATATGAACAATGCATTCATAGCTGACGAAGTTACAATTACGAAGGTATCTGCGAAAATCAATATTAATAATGAGAGAATACTTTTTCCGGCTAGCATTGGTATAGTATCAATGTGCAATAAATAATGCAAGATAAGTACAGTATCTTAAAAAAAAATATGATAAACCAACGGTTTAAATAGTGCCAATGTGCCACAAATAATGCATGATTAGTACAGTAGCTTAAAAAAAAAGTCTAGAGATGAGAAACCAACGGTTTAAATAGAGATGTCGGAAATTCCTCATCCGCAAACATCAGCATGAGAAATTTATATGTAACTATGTGACAAAATACCAATTGCATCAAATGCACCTCATCCGCAAAGATCTGCACGGAAAATGTTGTCGTAACTACATAACAATAAACCACCTGTGTCATAAAAACATGTTAAAAACACCTCATCCACACACATTGGCACAAGATTAAAATAATAAATCTAACGATATTACTAAGAACGACCACAAGATAACAGTGCACCTACGACGTAGACACTGGCGGGATTAGCTGGATGTAAAGTCATTTATCGCAATAGCAATGATCTGGTTGTTGGTTGTTTGTCATAATCCATTGGTATATATAATTTAGTTTCTACTGAGTTTTGTGAGCTCATTTAGGATTGCTCTCTCAAGAGGGATGACCCGTATTTGGTTCGATGTGAGCCGATGCATGTCATTACGAAGGCAGGTGCACATATTAATATTAATTAGAAAATATTTCAGCGACTAGCATTCATATAGTGTCATAAACGACGCACAATAAGTTCAATACGTTAAAATATCAACAATGTATTCATAGCTCGCGAATTTGCAATTACGAAGGGATGTGCTGAAATCAATATTAATAATGAGAGAATACAGTTTTCGACTAGCATGCCAATGTGCCATAAATAATGCATGATAAGTACAATATCTTAAAAAAAAAAATCTAGAGATGAGAAACCAACGACTTTAAATAAAGATGTCGGAAACTCCTCATCCGCAATATTGGCATGTTTATATGTGACTACGTGACAGAAAACTAATTGCGTAAATGCACCTCATCCGCAAACACCTGCATGAAAAATTTTATCGTAACTAAGTAACAATAAATCGACTGCGTCATAAAGACAAGTTAAAAACACCTCATCCCCACACATTGGCATGAGATTAAAAGAAAAAAATTATGATATTTACT
>JAJJMA010253403.1:0-36503 GCA_023529015.1 Papaver nudicaule | reverse complement strand
GTGACTCGTGTTCTGATCTTCTTCGACCCATGCTGTCACCTGAAGTCTTCAAAGCGAGCTCGAAGTCGTATGCTCCGGGTGTGTCGCCTCTGTAGTTGGACTCTTCCTCTTATTCCCTTCGGTGATGGTACTCACGGAAGGTAAGTTGTTGTTGTACGGCTTGTTGATAAGGTTGGCGTCGTCTTCGGCATCACAAGCCTCTTCGCTTCCTAGGGGTTTGGCCCTCTCTGGTAGCGCTGGTGCAGGCGAGGCAAGTCTTTTGCAGTTTTATGGAGGGCTCAGTAGACAAGGATCATTTCGCAGAGTTCCAATGTCGGGTAAGGTCGTCGTACTAAGTGTAGGCTCTGCCAGTGGGGGCTCCGGGAATTTTCTAAGCCTCAGTACTCGGTGGTGTCGATGCCCCCCCCCCTCCCCGGGGAGGAGGGCTCTCTACACCCTGTGTGGGCACGTTAGTCAGTGCTGGTGAACTGGCGTCGTCTCCTCCTCTGGGTTCTGGAGTGGTCTCTTCAAATCGTCTTTTGCGGCATATCCGAGTTGTGGCTCTCTCCATGTTGAGGTTCTCCTTGAGTAGAGATCATCTCGTCATCCTGGACGGGGATCGCTGCGGTGTTCGTATTAGTAGCAGATCTGGGAGTTCCTTTGGCTTGTGAACTCGTTTAGAGTTTTGAGATGAGCCGAGACTTCAACTTGGGTCTTGATCCGTCTTTCCGGAAGATCGTCTCGACACTTGGCTAGTTCCTCCGAGGTTGGCGTCCTTGGCACTTCCTCTTCCTTTAGGGTGGTAGCATATGTAAGTGTGTGCTCCCCCGCCTTTAGTTTGAGGTTGAACAGTTCTGCATATTCTTTGAAGTCTGGGATGGTCTCTAAGACTTCGGGTGGTATGTCGTAGGGGATGAGTTCACCTTCTCCTCGGAGCTTGTCACGTACAATTCCAGACTCCGGAAGGGTTTTGATGGAGATTCTTATGGCTGTGCCGATGTCTAATGCCGGTTTTCCAGGGTTTTTCTCTCGAGTAGCTTTCCTCGTGGTGAGTCTCCAGTGACTCGGTGAATGTGGGCTATCAAATAAGAGTGGGGTGGACAAAGTACCTTCTTGATTGAGGGGGTCCTCATCGACTCCCCTAGGTTCTGCAGGCGCGTCTACTGCCTTGCTGCTCTTTTGTACAAACCGCTCCATGAACTCCAGAGGGAGCGTCTCCTGGTTGTTGTAGATCCATGGGCGTCCCAGCATCATGTCGCTTTCGAGGACTCCCTTAACAATGTGAAACTCCGCTATGGTTGGGATCGTGGCGATTTCGACGGGAAGGTCGATCCACCCGTAAGTGCGTACTTCGACCCCGTCAGGACCTTTGATGATGGCAGGGGCATGGATGGCTCTGCCGCAAGTGATGTTAGCGTCTCTGAGAGTCTTGGCTGAGATGATGTTCACTGGGGATCCCGGGTCGATGAGTGTCTTCGAGAATTCAGCATGAGACAGGCGGGTGGTTGTGAGAAGTCCCCAGCTTTGTCTTTCTGTTGGCTGCCCTTGCTTGGACATTGTCTGCTCATTGACTTCCTTGAAGGGTAGGAGTTTCCTGATACTACCGTGTTGAGTGCTGTGAACAAGTCTTTTCGCTGTGGTTTCGAGAGACAGAGAGTCTCGCATTATCTCCTCCACTCTCTCGTTCACCGGCTCCCCAGGGAAGGTGAATGCGCTCGAACGGATAGGGGATCTTGATACACTCCTTCGTTTCGTAGGTGCAATTCCCCGGACTCCTCCTTGGCTTGGAAGATCTTGGGCTTGCTACCTCTTCGGATGTAGGAGGGCGTTGAGTCGAAGGGAGTCCGATTACCCCGTCCTGGATCCGAGTGTTTAGCAACTCTAGTACGTCCTCTATGGGAAACGGGTTGTCTGGTATCTCTGAACTGGCTTTCTGCCTCCGTATCTCCGGTTGATGTGGTCCTCCTTGGTTCATGTTCTTGTTTGGGCATTTTGGATGCGTACCTTCCGTGGCAGGGCCTTTCCTCCGTACTTCGTGCGGGTACGGTGGTCGGTGTGGATAGGTAGCGCCACCTCTCTTTCTCGATTTCGTAGTAGCTTTTCCAAGTTGCTTGCCGTGAGGCCGTTTCGTGGATCAACTCATTCTTGTCGTTGTTGCAAGTCCCCTTCCGGTATCGCGCTTCGCGCTGTTGGGTCTTGCGCTTGGTGTTCAGCGAGGTATTCTCCCGCTTTTCTCTTCCTGTCGCAAGCTTCTATTGTTTTCTTCAGTGAGTTCTCCACGCTTTAGTAGTTGGGTCCTCTTCCTCAGCGTGGGTATTATAGAGGTGGACCTCGCTGCTGCCTCCTGGATTCCGGCGAGAGTCACTGGTAAGCCCCTCCGATAAGAGACTTCGGGAACCCGTTAAGCCTCAAGGCATGACTGTATCCGTATTCCCCCCAGAGATTCCAGGAAACGTGAGACGTGTTCTCGTGCATGACCGGTTCCATCGTACCTGGGGAAAGAAGAGGTGGTGTAGGCTCGAGGGGCTCCTCGGGTCGGTTGGTTGTCGCTCTTGCGGTGTGCGGCCATAGGCGATTCGTCCCTCGTTCGGGTGATGGTTCTTTCCAACAAAGCGGGTGCAGTGGTGACGGACATCTTCGCAGCTTCATGGAGTTCATAGAAGGTCTGGAAGCGGAGGTTCTCCAAGAGGGCTCGGTATACGGGAATCGTTCCGTTGATGCAAAGCTCCACCAACTACTGCTCCGTTATTGTGGTGTTGGGTATAACCGGGATGATAGGTGTTGAAGGGGAAGTTTCTTATGTAACGGGTGCGTTGAGTGTATTGCTGGATGTAGGTGGGTTGGTAGGTGCTGCGTTGGAGGCTACAGCACCGTCAGTTGAAGAGTTGGGGTTTTTGGTATCTGATTCCGACCTTAGTTCAACCATCTTTGAGCAAGTTTCTCTGGAACCGAGAGAATGATCTCCCACTGTGGTCGCCAACTGTTTTTACCTGCAAAAATAATGTACCGTCTCTGGGTACTTTAGTAGTGCTCAGAGATCAATGTCGAACAAGACAAGCCTAAACCAAGGATGGTCGTTCCCGTCTTACTTCGGTCACAGAGAGGATAGAGGTTGGTCTAGGGAGGGAAACAACGAAGAAACTTGAGATCAGGTTGAGGATGTGTTTTGGGTGTAAGAGTTCAAGATCTTCGTCGTGAAGTCGAATGGAAATCTCCAAGCCTAGAAACGTGTTTCGATTCTCAGGTGTTTTCTCTGAGGCTCTGGTTGTTTCTGTTTTGTGTGTTCTAGGTGTTCTGAACGTTCTGCCTTGGAAGATAGAGGAAGCCTCTATTTATAGTTTGAACTCACTCTGATCTCTCGACAGAGAAGGTGGAAGTCGTGGAAGAGTGGAGGACATGCGTTGGTTTCCGTAACTGCCTGAGTCGTGTGGAACATGCCCACTCCCGCCATCTTCTCGTAACTGTCCACTATCTCCATCAGTTTCTTTCAACTGTCGTAGACCGCCAGACCAATACCCCTAAAGTTATCCCCCCGTGTGATGTTTTGATGTCTCGAGTGAGGGATACGCGGATATTGCGTAGTTGAGTTGAGTAGAGTAGAGTCGTACGACTAATTGTCGTGACCAACATGAGTGTAGTGCCTCCGGGACACGAGTATAGGAGTGGCCTTGGCTGTTCGCCAAGGGCATGAGTGTTTGAATGCGCTTTGGCGCTAGTTATGGTGGCACCATGGACTATGGCGCCACGGCCTTGGCTTTTGGCCAAGGCCAATTTTGGACGCGCTTTGGCGTTAGTCGTGTTAAGGTGGCGCCAGGGCTTATGGCGCCACGGCCTTGGCCCCTGGCCAAGGTTCACTTGTTGTGGCGCCATGGGTCATGGCGCCACGGCCTTGGCCTCTGGCCAAGGCCAGCCTGTTTGCGGCTATACTTCTCGTTACGGTCTTGGCCTTTGGCCAAGGCTAAATAGGTTTGTGGCGGCTTACGCCATGGCCTTGGCCTTTTGGCCAAGGCTGATTTTTGTGGATCCATGGTGGCTCATGGTTTGTGGTGCCATGCTATGTGGCGTTATGGCTTTGGCATCTGGCCAAGCTCGACTTTGGGGCAACCTGTGCCTTAGTCGTGGTGTGAGTGCTTATGCTACAACACATTTGAAGTCATGGCGTGGTTATCCATGGTATGCTAGACCATCCTGAACTTGGGATTATGTCTGCTTAAGCCTGCTTAGGCTGTTGTATGCTTCTCAGAGAGCTCTGGACCGGCCTGGAGCTTCAATATTCCTGAGGTTCGCATCAAGACTCGCATGTTGAGTCGTATTAAGAGGAAATCCATGAGGATACGTCTCTGTTAGTTCTTCACCGTGTACCATTGAGCGATCTGGTTCTGGTATCGAGAAGGGTGTCGACACGAAGCAGATCAATGGGTTTAATATGTTGGTGAGGTTACCAGTATTGCACTATGATATTATCCTCTCCACCGGAGTTAGAGAAAACTCATAGAGAGTTTATTCAGCTCATGGAATGGGTTGCACTCTGAGCTATAAAGATGTGCCTGAATAGGCGATCGCCCTTAATAAGGCGTGGTTTCGAGGGTGTTTTTACAATCTTGTCCCTCTCTCATTTTTCACCATCTACACCAGTGGTTGAAGGAGAGAATTTCACTTTCAAGATATGCTCATGTAATATGCTTTTCATCCCTCACTATGTCTCTTTTCATCTCTGCTCATGTAATATGCTTTCTTACAGTTACTGTGAAAGAATTTATTGTATAGATTTTTGTATTTGTATTTGTATAGATTTGTAATACATTTTTTTAATTTAAATACATAATTTATTTATTTTGTAATTTTATTTTTTTTATTTTTTTATAAAAAATCTGCAACGTTTATAGGCGTTGCTTCATTTATCTAAAACGTTGCTCTAAATAAAAGGGCAACGGAAGTGGTGACGTGTGGTGACGTCACTTACGTTGCTTATAACAAAAAGTGCAACGGAAGTGGTGACGTGTGGTGACGTCACTTACGTTGCTTCATTTATAAAAAACGTTGCTTTAAATAAAAAGAGCAACGTTACTAAGGTTGCTTTAAATAAAAAAGAGCAACGGAAGAAGCAACGTAACTTCCGTTGCTTTAAATAATTAAAGCAACGTTATTAGACGTTACCAAAAATTTGTAACGCCGTTTTCGCAACGCTAATAGACGTTGCTTTAATTCGGCGCAACGTCTATATCCGTTCTAAACCGGTCCCTGTGGCGTAGTGATGCTTACTTGTTGTACTTTTTCCAAAGTATCAAGTAAGGGGGAGTAAATAAAGTTAAGAAGAAGCTTCGTATCAGGTATGAGTAGAATCACTTTAAAAAAGTTTTGGTACACAGACTTTAAAGTTTGCTCAGATTCTTACTCTTTGCACAAACAACATGTGGGATTAGCATATTAACCCATGTAAGCTTAAACTTGTTTGAGCTGGATATGTTGTAGGTGCTGTCTACGAATTCATCAACAAGAGTTAAAAAGAACACATCAAGACTCAAGGGAGAAGTTAGAAGAATTCAAGAAATCACAATACATCTGGTTAGTACTTAATTGTATATCTTTTGAATCCATATGTAAATTGTTTTTGTCATTAAAATTGACAAAGGGGGAGATTGTTTGTTAGGGCATTGTCCGGTCAAACCCACTAGCGTTGGTATGTCAAGCTGGTTGTCAGTTTTAGGTGTCAAAACTCAATTCTTGATTTAGCCAACTAGAGTTTAGATTTCGGAATTGGGATATAGACTAAGTGGTAGAGACCTTGAAGACGAAGACTATGAAGACAAAGAAGACATCAATTATTCTTCATCGACAAAAGGTTAGTAGGAGTTATGACTTCTATGGAAATTCTTCTATTCTACTTACTTTATCTTTCGAAATAGTCGGATACTTTAGTAGAGATACTAATAGCGATTGAGATCGTGTTCTTGTCTACATGACCATGTGTTATGTTGGTATTTGTTCCCACGAATACTAAGGTTACAAGAATGCATGAGATAGATTCGATACCATTTGTCCATTGCAATGGTTTGCTTGCAAATCACTTGTTGGATATGGGTGAATCTAAAGGAGTACTCTTGAGCAAGAGTCCAGTTGATTATAGCTGAGGGCGTACAACACGTCTAAGTACTGGCCCAGCCCAGAACTTCCAGCGGATCCAGTTAAACCCTAATTCTGAGTAACGACGGTTCCCGAACCGGTTCGTGAACAATGACTCTGGATTTTACTCCTGAGTTCCAAAACATCAATTTGTACACGTACATGTACGTGAACCTCAGATTCGATGTATTGGGTCGTAATTCAGAAGGACGGTTTGCGAACCGGCCAAGGTGAATATTCTCTGGGATTTTCACACGGGTTAAACTCTGACTCCTTTATCTCTTAGTTGGACTTGGTTATCACGAAATATCTTCTGTGGTCCATCTAACGATTCTCAATGTGTCAATAAGATAAAGATTATCTCTGGTCTGTTGGATATCAATCTTGAAGTGTTTGTGAGCTAACAAAACACTTGGCAAATAAATGATAAAGATTTCCAATTGAGATAAATCTAGGTTTCTTTGTGTGCAAGTTAAGTAACGAGTTCGTTTTACACGGGCACTTGCTAAACTTGTGGAACAAGTAACTAGTTGCTTTATTCCTAATCAATCTATCTTGTTGAGTGCTATAAATAGAGGTTTCTAGAACGAAAACCACAAGCATCAAGCATACGTAAAGTTTTCTGTGGAATTGATCGTAAACTCTTTTCACTTCGGTGAATGCTTGTTGTGGTATAGTCATTCTCTATTAGGTAGCAGTTCCTCTGTGGGAATTACCTAACGACTATAAAGACTTCTCTTGAGAGTTGGGAAGCACAGGTAGGAGATTGAGACCTTAGTGGTTGAAATCGGAGTAACCTGTAACCTTGGTAACCTGATCACGTTCTTGTTTATTCTACGGTCCTTCTCTTCTGATATAAGGCCATTCAAGAACTGATACGTTACACACATGGTTGAAAGGAAGCAATGTACGGCTGCACTCGGTGTTGTAAGACCTAGTTAGTTCCAGTTGTATAAGTTTCTTAAGTGATTCTTTTTACAAATGAGGTAGAGACAAGTTGGGCATAGTTTACTCGGTTTACTTGTCAGCCCCCGCTTGTAAGTAGATTTCTGTATGACCTGGAGCAATCCGAAGGAAGTCACTTTGTGTATGTCAAACTGATAGAGGACAGTTCAAACATACAGTTGGTAATTGAGGTTGCAAAGCCAGAATTATTGACACAAGCCTTTAACAACGGTTAAAGCAACTCCTAGGCCTGTAAAGGACGTCAGCTAGGGGAATCAAGTGTGTGACGATCTGTGGGGGATCTAGAGACGTAAGGAGTGCGACAGTAGCCAGTTTGCTTGGAGGGTGGAATTGGTCTCTGCTACATCCCAGACCGAAGTCTTATAGTAGGCTAGTGTTTGTAGACAGTTTGTATTGTGCGGTGTTCAATCTGGACGAGGTCCCGAGGTTTTTCTACAGGTCGTAGTTTCCTCGTTAAAAAAATCTCTGCTGTCTTGTGTGCTTTAATTTCCGCATTATATTCTCTGATTATATAATTAAAGAAAACACAAGAAGTACGATATTAGTAAACCTGATCGTTGTCCCCAATCCATCCATTGGATTTGCCAAGACCCTGTCTTGCGTTGGACTGATCACTTGTGATCCAAACTCAGGTTAACAGATCTGGATATTGATTTTTGAGATCGTCCAGATCTGACCATAAGACTCACGAGCCCAAACGAAAAGTTGGTAGTATTTCGGTACCCCTACTTTTTCAACTTTGAATTCTATCGACTACTAGTTAACAATCAAGTATAACGATCCTACACATTTCATGATGTATGAGGAGATTTTAATCCACTAGTACAACGTACAAAATTTATATATGCGTATATCTTCCTCGTCAGGAGATATGAACGCAAACTTTCTGGATAGCCTCCTCGTCAGGAGGTCTCAACTCATAACTCAACAAAAATGTGGACGTTATTTGATTGGATTGGCATACCACATATAAGAGGTTTTCGTCTATGCTTGTGAGCATGTTTTGAGACGATTAAACGACCGCTGCGATTCCAAGGCGTGCCTTGCAAGGACTTTAATTTACGTTGAATCCAGCTAGCGTACTCTCGATAAACTCAGCAACAGAGTAATCTCTAGCACCTTAGGCATTTATTATTGGTGTGAGAATTTAGATGAGACACAATTGGAATTAACCATTATCGTCGACGATCTCTCCCCCTGATTTTCAGGCGGGAACGTCTCATCAACATAACTTCAGGTTCCGTAATATTCTACTCATTAAGGTAGAAACTGGGTGCTGAAAATTTTATAATACGCTACCCGGGAGAGATAATTGATCAGATTTTCTCTCGTTTACTGTCCAGCTGGAATATATTTAATCATTTACATTTTCATGTAAAACTCACAATAAACTGTAAATAAAATTTGTAGACATAGACACTATCTCAATATCAGTTCCAGTCCTGCCAAGACAACTAATAGAGATTATCAATAAATTGATGGCACTTCAGGTGCACATTCTGTGTCTTTATGTCCCACAACAATAGCACAGATCAATCAGGATCAAAAATGGCTTATTAAACCAATCATTATGCTATTGTTCCGTTATCCACTTAGTGGTACGGTGTTTATCAGGTTTTAAACCCATAACCTAAAATGGTTCTCAACTCCACATTTGTTACCATGCCCACTTATTTCTCTTTAGGCACTATTGCAAATGGCATAAGCCTAATTTGCAGTATTTCGGTAATAGTTCTGGCAATGAGTAGACATGATTTTATATTTAAGTCTAAATGTCTCTCAAACAAACGCTGCTTTTAAAATACAAAGCGCGGAGAAACAAATGTTCTTTTTACTTGAAGCCAAACTGTATACCATAAAACCCGTGGCAACAAAATATGGAGATAGTCTGGATTCTGTTAATAAAACAACATTTGTTACTGCTCGCAGTAGCATATGCGAGGCGAAAATTTTGTTGTTTTGCCGCTCTCGTCATTGCTCATATTGTAGCACGTACAATGCACGTAAAATACCAGACTTTACAAAATGGAGCTAAATTTTTCTTGGTGGAAATTATTATTCTATGCTTCCCGAGGGAATGCGAAATATCCTTCCTTGCTCCATTAGCTTTGAGTATTCAAAAGTAGAAACTCAAATAATGTGTTTGCCAAGTGAATATTAAAAGAAGTGATAATAAGCACTTACTTGATTATTTGTTTCAATTTAATTATATCGAAACAAAATAAGGTAGATAACTTTCATACCGAATTTAAGACTCGTCTCCATCACTTGATACACATTAATTAATCTGGGTAGCAGATTAATTACTGTAGTTGTAAATTCCTAATCTCAATAATATAAAACACATCGAAGACAAGTTTGCCTAGATAAACAGACCGTTAGGATCTCGACATGTGTCTAATCCGATGGTCATGGAGATTGTGGGAGTAGTTGTTCTTAATGCAAGTGAGCTGTACCATATCACTCTTTAATATACAGCCAAAACTCTTTGTTTTCTCCACTCAAAAAACTATAGATGCAGAACCCAAATCTCTCCTTGCCAGCTTTGTTCTTCACGAAACGCTTCATTTTTTTCCTCAAAACTATTGGTTGCTATCAAGAAAAACAACAACCGGAAATGGTAAGAGAAACCCATTTCATTTTCTTCATTTTATTTTAGAAGATTAGGATAATTCCATGGGAGGTTGATCTGAATTTGATGATTGGATTGTTGTATTCGGTTTCATTGTTGTTATATTACTGACTGCTTCAATTTGATCAATTAAAATCGTTACTTAGTATTTAATTTAGGTTTTGTTTAGGCTGATTATTTCTGAGAAGGTCCAATTTTTCGATGGTTTTAAATTGGCTTATCTTCTTACAAAAAGAGTAGACTAAAAAACCATATCTAGAAACCCTGAATATCAAATTTTCTTCAGATTTCTTAATTAGTTTAGGGATTCTTTTTTTGTCAAATACTCTACAGTGTTGGGTACTTCAAAGTCTTAAATTTTTGAGTTTTCAATGTGGTTTAGTTACCATTCTAATTTTGAGACTCTCTTGGATTATATCTACGGAACCAATTCTTAGAGTCTTTGATTATATCTCCATGATGATTAGTTAACTCATTTTGTTTGATTCATTAAATATTTTCAGCTTTCAACCGTAGTTTCTTAGATTTCAATTACCAAGTGGTTATAGATTTCAGAGATTGGTTTTGACATTTATTATGGATGGCATACTTAAGGTTATAGATATTGGAGGCTGCTCTACAGGTGAGCAGATACATGCATATTTTTCTGTTGATTATGTGTCGGCTATTCTTTGCTTACTGATCGTGGTTGTATTTTTGGAAGGTTATTCTACTGTTAATGCTTTAAGCATGGCTTGATAAGCCTGTATCCTGAATTAGCCTTATGTTACCTTTAAATTGGTGTAGTTCAGGTTATGACTTCTTAAAACTTATGAAAATTTTCTTGCTTAACGGTATTTCAGTGGATGGAACACACCAGTCTTTCATCTACAAATTCAACAAAAGGCCCTGTCAGTATTGCGTTTCATGCAGGGAAACTCTTTTATTTGTTTGAGAAGTTGATCTAATGCTTAAGTTAATCCTATTTGCTTTTATGTTGTTTTCACAGGGGAATGTTCTCCTAATGTTGGGAATGAAAATGATGCAGTTCTTCAGGAGTCCAGGTTATCAATGATTTCTCTCAGCTTGACCCAAAGAGATGTTCTTTGGTTCTCATCCCCCACAAATTATAAATACATAATGTTTGTTTTGGTATGCTAAATGTTTGTTTTGGTATAAAGTTTTATTCTGTTTGCACAAAACAAACTGTCATTCGAAGTGCCATAGAGACCATGGATCTTATGATTTTAATCGATCTGAACAGATAAAATGGAACATGAAAAACAAAAAACAGGAAACTTCTTATGCAGTACCTTATCAAGAAGGGGGGAGAAGGAGGTGACACAATATTTTCAGATGCAAGAATGGGTCAGTTCCAACAAATGCTTTCTCATTCGTACTGTTTCTAGGATATGCCTTCTTCGTTATGTTTTTTCTTACTATTATGGTTCTTTTACCTCTAAAACTGATGGAAATATGCAACTTGGTAAAAAGATGTATGGCTTTTTTACCTTAACTATTTCATTGTGGGTTTTCTGCTTTGGCACAGGGCTGCTTTGAACGTGTAGCACTTGACTGTTCATGTATACAATTTCGCCAATGAACCTTTGGAATTGATGGGTATGTTTGCAAAAATATGTGTGATTTTCGATTAATTTTGCATGATCGTATTTATATAATAATAGAGCTCAATGGAATTCGAACTCTGCTACGGGGTTGCCCAAATTTAGGACTTGGCTGTGCTGAACAATACAAACACAATATTAGGTGCTTCCTGCTACGTAGTTGGACAGTCTGATATTGGACTCTTGGACAGCCCTACTTCGTTATGTTTTTTCTTATTTATTATGGTTCTTTTACCCATTTAACTGATATGCAACTTGGTAAAAAGATGTATGCCTTATTTGCCTTCTCTTTCACTAAGGGATTTCTGCTATGGCACATGCTGCTTTGAACTGGAGCACTTGACTGTCCATGTATCGCCAATGAACTTTTGGAATTGATGGGTATGTTTTGCAAAAATCTATGTGATTTTTAATTTTGCATGATCGTGGACATACAATGATAGAGTTCAATGGAATTCTTGCTCTGTTACGGGCTTCCCCAAATTTAGGACTTGGCTATGCCGAACAGTACGAACACAATATTAGGTGTTTCTTGCTAGGTAGTTACAGTTTGATATTGGACTCTTGGAGTTTGCAAATACCTGCTCTAAATGCACAATCACTAATTCTTATATATGTTTCAAATAGAGTCCCTAAAGTTGATGGCCTCTTCTGGATTTCCCGAAAAGAGAATAAAATATCTTGACCTCATACTGCTTCTACGTGGAACATGATGCTATTATTTATAGTAGATAACAATGTCTTTCTTTCGACCTTGAATATAAACCGCTTAACCCTTGGTTCTTTCAGCAGAGCGAAGTAGCCTGGATGTATTTCCTGGATATTCTCCAACCATGCTCGCATCAAAAGTTTTGGCGACAAATGGTGTTCCAGTTCTGTTCAAATTGTGACGGTGAATACCAAGAATTTGATTGATACTCATGGTACATGCCAAAAAACATTGCAACCCACACTGGGGTAAGTGAATGTGGCGAAATGGTGACAAAAAACATCGAGGAAAACCGAAGTTTGGAATGATATTTGAAACAACCAACGAAGCTTATAATTTTTACAATAACTACGCAAGAAATAAGGGATTCAGTGTACGGATTCAGAGAACAAACAAGAATAGGTCTGATTGCAGTAAAATCCATCGGCAAAAATTAGTTTGTGCATGTGAGGGGGTATAAGAAAATCAGGACGCCGGTAAAGATATTTCACACCAGCTAGCTACGCAATAATTTTAGATGAGCATTAGGTTGTCATCTAATAAATTCGTTTGTAAGTTACTTTTCTCAATGTTTATAGGCCAAAAGCTGGTGGAGGAAGCTCGACAAAAACCTCTGAGAAAAATAACATTATAAAACACTCAATCCCGTGCCGCATCCCTTGTCACAACATAAACAGTAAATTATATGAGACAAGTATGTAACAAGCTATATGCAATAATAACTAAATCACAAAGAGAAAGAGTGGAAAAATCCTTCCCGTTATATTGCACGTCTATGTTTGTAAAATATTTCTCCATGGAATTCCATGGAGAAATATTTTACAAGCATAAACGTGCATCATACCCAACCGAGCAACCTCGTGCTGATAACGTGATATAAATCTAGTAGGTTACTTAGGCTTAGTCTTATGGTGTCAAGTTTGGCTACTACTTCCACCAAAAGCGTGGTGTATTCTAGTAGTACTACTTCTCTCTCCTTGCATTTGGTAGTAGCTCAAGTAGTAGCTAGATTGATGCGCTGAACCGTTCAGCGCTGAAAAAGTGAGAAAACGCTGAACCATTCAGCGCTGAAAAAATGAAAAAACGCTGAATGGTTCAGCGTTACATTTTTATCCGTTGAATTAATTGTCATGCTTTGATCTAATGGCTGAGATTTCTCAGCGCTGAAACGCTGAACGGTTCAGCGACTTGACGTCCAATCTCTCCATACCATAAGAGCACCCCTACCCTGCTATCTGACGTGGCTGTCCAATCTAGTATACTAGATTGGACACCATAAGACTAAGCCTAACTAACTACTAGTGGGGTGTTGGTGTATAAGCTAAAGAGTAAATATATGGTAGTAGTAGAATGTAGAGAGAAAATGGAAGAGGAAGAATTATTATTATTACTAACTCTTCTTGATGTCTTTACAATTGAAGTGAAGACATCTATTTATACTACAATGGATTCATGTATCATGATTACTAGCTAAGACTTGAGTGAACAAATGTCTAGCTTGCATGAGTAGTAGAAAGCTAAGTGTCAAGCTCCATGGGAAGGAGGATGTTAAGTGTCAAGCTTGTGCATGAGGTGATCCAAGTGCCTAGTCTTGCACATGGAGTAGAGACAAGTGTTGATGATGTTTCTTTGCCCACACACATATTGACAACTTAATTCTTCTAGTTATGGTGGTTAGCCACATTTCATAACAAAGAATGAATTTGCTGAATTTTTGATGGAAGAATAAATTATTATGATTCTATATACAAACAATAAATTACTATGAATCTATATATAAATTCAATTTCTAAAAACACTTACCATTAGAACAGGTGATTGAATTGAAGATGTAATTCAATGGACAATGGCTGTCGGAGGAAGAAAGAAATAGAAGTTACCGACGGTAAAGATATGAAAAGAAATTGAAGGTAGGTCGATTGTTTCTTTCCATTAAACTATATTTCATTTAACTTTGCCCCTCTATCTCTTTCCCAATCACTAGTTAGAACTTATCATTTTTTTTTTTCTGAGTACAAGCCCCTTTAAACAACTTATTGATTTGTTGTCCCCTAAATTGTGTTGCCCAAAATTAAATCTTGGCAACCTTCCCCTAAGGCCGACCCTTCAGTTACTACATGATAAGGAATTGTGATGTATATTCAAGTATGAATACACCATACAATATCTTACCATCAAATCACGTATCATACCAATCAAAACACAAATCGAACATATAAGTTATGCAATATAAACGTGCAACCATCTATACTAGAAGAATAAGAAAAAAAATAAACAAGTTTGCACTTATTACAAAGTAATTTCACAGACATATCTGTGTATATATTTCCTAAATGATAAACCAAAATCACATTTTTCATAATTATTTCTCTTTTATTTAGGAAAAAACAATAACTTTGGAAAGATATCTATTCCAAGAAAAAATTAGCACAAGCACAATGCGTGCAAGGGAAACCGATATTTTATTAGTGATATATTTAAAATAATCTAGAAGTTTATTTTAAGAGATTCAACAAGTATGGAAAATTGCCTAAATGTAGTACATACCTTTGGAAACAAATAGTTGTATTTTTTTAATACGAAAGAAATCTTTGAATTGATGATTAAAAAAAGTTCGATACATATTTATCCATTGGAATCTTGTCAATGATACAAGATGGACTATGTTCATACCACTCTTCCTCACAAGATAGAGTTTTTGCATGCTTGGCTAATACATACGCTACATTATTATTATCTCTTCGATTATAAGTACATTTCCACTGCTCAAAGCTACCTAATAAACTCAAACAATATTCTACTAGATTTCTAGTTGTCCATTTGATGCTAGATAGGTTCTCATTCACAACTGCCACCACATTCTTTGCATGCCTTTCAGATGTAAATGTTGCCATCCTTTCCTGCTTGCCCACTGCACTGCTTCCAAGAGTCCCATTTCTTTAGCTTGTTCACTGTCTACGACTTTGGTTGGGAGACATCACATTCCATTGCTTTCACCTACATCTGGACGAGCTATTAGTCCCAGTCCCACCTTTTTTTTATTGTTACATCAAGACCTGCATCGAAGTTTATCTTAATGAAGTGAGCTATAGGTCGTGTCCATGTTTCAGTAGTACTTTAGCCACACTACTGACAGTAATGGATGATAAGTGTCATCGCCAACCTGCCACACTTTGATTTATAAGCCTTACCACTCGTTTATGGCCCTCCATACTGCCCATAACATGCAAGCTCCCATGTTGAACGCGTAGTAGTCATCATCCTGCTGTAACCAGTTGAGAATCAACTCTTTGACGGTTGTGTTTTGGTGTTGCTGCAATCGTACTCCGAGAGGGCAGGCAAACAAGACAACCTGTGTTACTGGACAATGAACCAACAGGTGGACTACACTCTCGTCAGCTTCACCGCATATGACACAATCTGGTTGTACATTGTCCAGGAATCGAGCAATCTTCTGTCGTACTCATATACCTCTATGCAACACTCTCCAGATGAACGTATGAACCCTTGGTGCCAGTTTCCGTGCAACCCAAAACTTCTTCCACGAAACACTTGTGTCATTCATAGTTGAAGATTCACCAGAATTGTTGAGAAGCATCTTCTGAAAAGACTGAGTTGTGTATCCGCCATGAGTTGTGTGCTTCCATATCAGTTGATCAGCTTCATCTTTATTGATATACACCTGCAAGATATGGTTAGCTACAAATGGGTCGAATAGATTTCTTACCAGATCCTCATTCCAACCACCCTTATCAGGGCGCATGAGATCACTCACCCACTGCACCTGTGTAGAAACCCCTACCTCCATCTGCAATATACCACCTGCTAAAGACGGAACCCATGGGTCCGTCCATACTCTTATATTTGTCCCACCCCCTACTAGCCACACACAACCCTGCTTGAGAGAGTCTCTGACCTCTAACATTGCGCTCCAAGTAGATGAGCATTTCTGGGGTTTTTTAACATCCTAAAAAGAACCCTCCTGTAGTTTTGCCAGCAAAACCTTGTTTAGTTTTGCCAGCAAAACCTTAAACCTAAGCCACCCTTTTCCTTGCTAGTAATAAACCAATCCCACCGCAGGTAATGCATCTTCCTCTGGTCCGTATAATGACCCCACCAAAAATTTCTAATGATCTCAGTCAACTTATCCGTAATTCCTTTAGGGATCGCAGTAGTAGCCATGTAATACACTGGAATAAGACTGAGAACCCCTTGAATTAATGTGGTTCTGCCAGCCGGGTTAAGGCAATTTCTCTTCCACCCCGAAAGCTTCTTCTCGAATTTTTCCACCAAGAAGTGATGATGTGAACACAGATTACCCTGTTGTCTAATAATAATCCCCAAATACTTCTCTTTCAACCCCATACCTCTAACCCCAAGCAGTGTTTTCACCTCCTCCATTATCTTGTGTGAATGTCTTGCTAAAATGGATTGATGATTTACCATAATTCACAAGTTGGCCAGACAATGCATGGTATTGTTGGAGAATAGTTGTAATTGCGGCGATAGTTGTGTTGTTGAGGATGCCAAACAACATAACATCATCCGCAAACATTATGTGTGAGACCGCAGGAGCCTACCTATTCAACATGTAACCTGCATAAAGTCCTTGTCTCTCCATGCTGCGCATGAGACTAGATAAAGAGTGAGAGCACAATATAAAGAGATAAGGTGATATAGGGCACCCTTGTCTAATGCCTCTTTCCCCAATGAAAAACCCTTCTGGATGGCCATTAATCATCACAGAGAAGTACTGGAAACACAATTCATTATTAAGCCATGGGTAATGCCAGTAATTCCAAATCCAACCAACACCTGACTAAGAAATCCCCAATCCACTCTATCATACGCCTTGCTCGTATCTAACTTCAGGGAAAAGGACCCTAATATGGATGATGAGGTGTTCATGGAATGAAAAAGTTCCTTGGACACAACAATATTATCTAAAATTTGTCTCCCAGGGACAAAAGCAGATTGAGATTGGTCAATTAGAGCATTAAGGAATGGGCTTAGTCTTGTAGTAAGGATCTTGGTGATCACCTTATACAAGACATTGCACAAAGCTATGGGCCTATAATCCGAGGGGGTAGATTGGTGTTTTACCTTAGGGACCAAAGTAAGATGTGTATGGTTCATACCTGGTGGTAAATATGCAAACCTGAAGCAGTCTTGTATAAGCTCAGTGATTTCAGCACCAATGATAGGCCAGCACTTCTTGTATAAGATTGATGGATATCCGTCCGGCCCAGGGGCTCTTAAGGAACCAATCTTCTTAATAGTGGAGTATACTTCCTCAGCAGTAGGCACAACCCCTAGCAAACGACACTCATCCTGCGAAATAGCATTAGTACAATCTAAAGAACTCAAGTTTGCCTCAACAGAGGAGTCCCTCGAGAAAATATTATGAAAATGAGAAACAAGCAAGTTTTTAATAGACTCAGAATCAGAAACCCAATCACCCTCATCATCTTTAAGAGCCAAGATATTATTCTTTCTCTTTCTGTAAGTAGCTGAAAGATAAAAAGTTTTCGTATTCTTGTCATTGTTTGGAATCCAGTTGGCTTTATTTCTCTGTTCCCAGAACATTCTCTTCTGTTTCATAAGGGTATCTATCTTTTTCAGAAACGTTCCTCTTCTCTGATATCATACAAATGCACATTAGCTTGAAGTTCAAGAAGCTTTTGCTTCTTCTTCTTCTTCTCTAACTCCCTTGATAGATGTGTTTTTGTTCCACTTGGTTAAGTCTGTACCCAGCTATTGTAGACGAGTAGTGATGATGCCACTTGAAGAATCCCAACCCCTCTGAACATCTTCAAAGAACTGAGGATGTTCAGTCCAGAAAAATTCAAACTTGTATTGCCTGCTGCGCTTAAGAATCCTCTTCAATGTATTCAACAAAATAGGGGCATGATCACTATATATGTGTGGCAAATGGAGTACCGCAACATCAGGGAATATACACATCCAGTCAGAATTATTGATCACTCTATCTAGTCTCTCCAATATAGGTGCATCTTGTAATGCCCCATTAGACCATGTAAAAGCAGGCCCTGCATAACCAAGATCCAGTACATCCCTGTCCAGCACAAATTGTCGAAAAGCATTGCAACTGATATCTGTAGTACTAGAACCCCCTTGCTTTTCATGCGCATGCATTAAAACATTCAAATCACCAATTATACACCAAGGATTAGTAATATTTTCAATTAAGGAAGACAAACCTGACCAGAACCTATCTCTTTGATTATGAGTTGGAGGCCCATAAACACAAAGAAGGTCTCACTAGGGAGAGTTCAGATGCCCCACAACCGTGCAATGAATCAAGTTTGGTGAGGATGAGTGCACTATTAGATCAACATTGTCTTTCCATAAAAGCAACAGACCACCACTTCTTCCACAAGCAGAAACAAAGTGAGAATGTCTAAAATTAAGCAAATTGCAAACACGCACATTATTCCTATCATTAAGACGAGTTTCAGACAAAAATAAAATAGACGGTTTACAAGCGCGTAAGATTGAGTTGAGGGTATAAATTGCCGTCTCATTCCCAAGACCACGTCAATTCCACGATTGTACTAACATTGCTCCTGCAACTTTTCAGGAGAAGTTGTCAGAACCTTTGATGAAGTGGTATTGTTAGGTATTTTAGTTGGTGGGTCGCATTTCATTGGTGAAACTGAACGTTTCGTGCCAGCATAAGAAGGAGCAGGGCCATTAATTCCATCTCTGTTTAGTCTTGTGGATTGTTGACCCCTGGAGAGGAATTCCGGTGATCAGAACTGAGATTCACCGGCGGTTTCCCTGGTTGTCTTGGTTTGAAGAAAGCCCTAATTGAATCAGAGTACCTTGCAATGCCTTTGTCAGTCATCTTTTCATAAAACACATCTTCTGAATCAACACCAAGTTCCTCAAACACCCGTGAAAGGGCTGGGCATTGGCGCATAAGGTGGCCAAAGAAACCACAATAATATCATACTTTTAGAAGTTTTTCATACCTTAACTGAGCCACACATTCTTTTCCAGATGGAAGAGTTACCTTGATCTGTTTTGGAAATGGCTTTGTCAGGTTGATTTCTACTCGCAGTTTGGCGAATTTATCCCACTTTGCTGCCTCCTCTCTACTGATGGGAAGAGGATCCCCAAATTTCGTAGCTATTTTGGTGATATTTGCTGCAGAGAGACCACTTGGTGGGAGGCCATGAATCTGCACAATAAACACAGTTTTGTCAAAACAATAATCTTCACATGTTTTATCTTTTTCTGCCTTTTCAATGACAATTAGCTCATCGTTGATAGCCCAAGGTGTATAGCGCATGGCATGATTTCTATCATAACGATAGTCGAATTGCACCAAATATGTATGAGCTCCTATATCAGACAAGTAAAACTCCCCAGTAGGTTTCCAGGACTTTCGTAGCACTTTGTAGAGGATGTCGAAACTGTATTCCCTGCCATTATGAATTCTCAAGACTAGACTATTAGGCCATTTAGTCTCGATTTCGTTAGAGCTGCTGTCCGGTGAAACTTCTAGCTCAACGTTTTCGTCCATCAGATTGGACATACGACTGAGAATCGCATCTAGATCAGGTGGATCAGAAGAATTGCTAGCCATAAGATCTCAGAACAATGCAATAAGAATATTACTGTAGATAACAAAAACAATGAAACAAAAGAAGAGATAAAGAAAAGATAGATCAAAGAAGGAAACATATTAATAGGAGCTAATGGATTGTAGTGATGGTAGTAATATCTGAAAGTAATTATGGTAGAATCAGAGATCTTCACAGCAATGTGAAAAAAATTCACCCACAACGGTGAAGGGAAGAGAAGTGAGCGTAAATCACGGTGCATCTCTCTCTAAAGAGTTAAAATAATAATGGTAGTCCAGTAATATCATTTTAGATGATACTTCCATTACGAATAATAATGGTAGGCCAGTAATATAAACTTCTGAACTATCCTAAAATTACCTTAATAATAATTCTGAAAACCATCAATTTTCTACTAATATCTGATAACAAAAATAATTAACAACTCTATCAAAATATTGTTAACAAAATAATAAGCTAAATACACATAATAAAAATCCATAATTGTCTCTCCATTACTCGTGAAAAATTTCGATAACTCTTTTCGACGAAATCACAATAATTTCTACCGGCACAGTTTTCACTTATATTGAAGAAAATAATAATGAAGAAAACGACATTGAAGATGTGTTTTACCATCATGAAAAGGATGCACAAAACCAAGTTATTGTTAAGAAGTGCACAACTCCAATCTCCGAAGGATATCCCGATAACGAGGAGGACATAAAACCTCCTTTTCAACAAGAAGTATAAAATCATATTCCTGATCGTGACAAAGAAAAACAGTTCGCGCATGATTTTTATGGTGAGTCATCGTTGGGTTTTTTAATTCTTATTTTTATTTATAGTTGGTTTCACACTGAAGTCTGAATACGAATCTCATATCCACAATTGTGATTTTTTGGAACTACGAAGTCTAGATCACCGTTCATAGTCGGTATAAACTATCTATTTTTTTCTTTTCATTTATTATGTGCTGCATCAGAAGCTCTAATACACGTAAACTCATTTCAAATATTAGATAAATTGTCATTTAGCAAGAATTTTCTAAGAGGGTAAAGGAGACTTCAACCCAAATTTCTTTTCATTATTATGTGTTGCATCAGAAGCTTTAATACAGGCTGAAAAAGCGGGGGTACCCAAATGCATCACCAACTTTTTAGTTCGTGAACTATATGAAAGAACTTAGACGATCTCAAAAATCAATATCCAAGTCTTAACCTGAGTTGAGTCGTAAAGACTAATTCCAACAAAAAACAAGTCTTTGTGAATCCTTTTAGGATTGGGAATTAACTGCAGGTTAATAATAACGTAAAACTTGCTTTTACTTTATTATAATAGATCAGATAATTATAATGTTGAAAATAAAGTAAAGCAAGACGCCAAAAGTTTAGTTAACGGTGAAACTGCAATCCAGTAGAAAAACATCGGGATCTCGTCCAGTTTGAACACCGCACAATATTAAGCAACTACAAACACTAGCCTATTCTCAGACTTCGAACTGGGATGTAGTTGAGACCGAATCAAGCTCTCTAAGAGATTCAGTTACTGTCGCACTCTTTATGTCTCTTGGATCTCGCAAGACCCTACGCACTTGATTCCCCTATTTGACGTCCTTTACAGGCATAAGAGTTGGTTTAGCCGGCGCTAAAGGCTTAAGTATCCTATTTGTCTTCCAAAGTGATTTTCTTTAGATATGATCAAGGTTAAATGGAATATCTTTACGAATTAGGGCTAACACGTAAACCTATGTAAACGATGCCTAACTCGTCTCTACCTCAAAAGTGAAGAACTAGAAACCTATTCTCGTATCAATGAAACTACTATGACTTATAACAGCGAATGCAGTTGTACATAGCTTCTATCAACCTTGTAGTTGATTGACTGTTCTTGAATGACCTTATTGCAGAAGAGAAGGACCTTAGAATAAACAATAACGAGAATAATCAACCAAGGATACAAGACCTGATAGATACCACTAAGGCAAATATATAGTTGTGCTTCACAACCCTCAAGTGAAGGCAAATACCTATAGAGGAGGACTCCTTACAATAAGATTACACCGAAGTGTAAAGGGTTTTCACATCCTCAAGGAATTCTTGCGACTTCTTGATGCTTGTTGTATTCGTTCTAGGAGTCATCTATTTGTATGATTCAATGAGGCTAGGTTGCTTAGGAATAAAGCAAAGATTTCTTGTCCTATAAGTTAGATCGTGAACCGTGTAGATGGGCCGTTACTTGACTTGCACTTCAAGTAATCAACAGTTTAATCATACGTGGAAACCATTTAGAGTTTATCACTAAAGTAGTTTGGTACAGGATAACGACTTCAAAAAATGGTCTCAACACAAGACTCAACAACTAAAATGGCCTTAATGAAGTATTACAAAGGGATAAGTGAACTGCGTGAGATATTATCGATTAAGATCAAGTTCACCAATTTGTGATATCTGGGAGACTAATCACCAAACCACTTTAAGTTCGCAAAACGGTTCGCGAACAGAAAATCAATTTGGGCCTCAAGAGTTTTCCGGCAAGTTCTGGAACGTGAGCTGGTTTACGTACCAAATGCACTTTAGATATACATGATAAATCATGTCTGTCCTGGATCGCGAAAACCGCCAATGCAAAAGTGCAGTTCAGCCGGATTTGTTAAGTAACACGTAAACCGAGAAAACTTCCGTACCAAATATTATCTTGTTTTGAACCTTAATCCGTATACTCATTTCTCGAGTATTTCCAAGATTCAGCATTCTCCAAACATTGATTTACGAGCAAACCATTTTCATGGAAAGTGTATTCAATCTTACTCACAATAATCGTATAATTGTAGTACACTCAGAAAGTATACTAACACAACATGTTCTGTAGATAGGAATCCCTTCTCAATAACTATCAATACTAAAGTCATCGACTATATTTCGAATGATATAATAAGTAGAATATAAGAGTCCATAAGTCACAACTCCTACTAACCTTTTGTTGATGCATGTGTAAAGATGTCTTCGTGAAGATCCGGTCTTCGTTTTCAAGGTCTCAACCACCTAATCTAATTCCCGTATCCGAAACCTGACTTTAGCAGACTAAATCAATAATTTTGTTTTGGCTTCTAAACTTGACAGCTAAATTATGGACACTTAAATGTGAAATGTGAGTAACGCAAAATTGATAATTTCATCTCAATTTGGCTAAATTGAACCCCAATTTATTGTTTTTTTCCAAATTGTTTTTGATAGTCAAGTAATACCAATCCCCAATTATTGTTCAAGCAAAAAAAAAAAAAAGGATCCAATTGGAACAAATTCGCATTCAATTGGAATTTTCAATTTCACCTCAATTCGACCAATTGAACCCCAATTGATTGTTTTTTTTTTCAATTTTTTTTTTTTTTTTGATAATCAAGTGATGCCAATCCCCAACTATTGTTAAAGCAAAAAAAAAAAAAGGATCCAATTGGAACGAATTCGTCTTCAATGGGACAGAACTCGAATTCGGTCGGCCCTTCACTGTGATTTTGAGCGCCCATCTAGTAGGTTTGACCGAGCAATGTTCTAACACAGTAAGCTCATTTCAAATATTAGATAAGGGGGAGGATCCAATCACAATGTTATAATCACACACTCTCACAATTTCATTGTCATTCTTTTCCATAAAACCCAAGCGACACTGGATTTAAAGCTAATAGTGTAGGGATATGTTGATCTTACAAAGATCTACATTCCCACCAAAATTGAGCGCATTTCGGTTAGTATAACACCACAATTTACTGCTTTGAAAATC
Organism: Papaver nudicaule; assembly: GCA_023529015.1. Classification (NCBI taxonomy): domain Eukaryota; kingdom Viridiplantae; phylum Streptophyta; class Magnoliopsida; order Ranunculales; family Papaveraceae; genus Papaver; species Papaver nudicaule. The sequence continues at coordinate 13,121 of JAJJMA010253403.1, read as the reverse complement.
AGCTTTTAAAAATCAACGAAGTTTCAAGGGTTAAAATTACGGTTGGTAGATAGTGAGGTTTCGTATTTCGAAATGCGCTCAATTTTAGTTGGAATATCTTTATTATATTTATGCAACATATCCCTAAACTATTAACTTCAAATACTATGTCGTTTGAATTTTATGAATAAAATGACGGTAAAATTGTGAAATAGTGTCATTATAACACCGTTGAGTACCATTCTAACAAAAAAAAAACACCGTTGAGTGGATCCTCCCTCATTAGGTAAACCGTCATTTGGCGGGAATTTTCTTAGAGGGTAAAGGAGACTTCAACCCAAAACAGAAAATTAAAGAGGGGATATGAATCATATGATGCCAACAGAACTTCCCTTGAGTAGAAATCTCTTTGTTGCATACTTGGGCATAAGATTTGTGCGGTTGTGTCTATATGTTGGGCCCTAACTAAAACCAAGCTTTAGCTTGGTAATTAGTTTGAAAATCGAATGTTTTCCAAGCCCAATATCAGGCTCCCACTCCATTGTACATAACTACATATTATTTTTATTTATTTTTTTTGGTATACATAACTACATATTACATCTGCAGTTTTGCACTCCAGGAAAGGATACTACTTCAGTTTCCACTTGCAGTCTTTCAGACTACTATGGGAGACATATATCGGCCATTCTTGGTCCACCATATGTTGCTCGGGGCCTAGCAGCCGCTCAGCAGCATAAAGTTAATACAGTAACTAATCCATACAATATCTATTTTTCTAGAGAAAGGGAGAAAAAGAAGGGCTAATTTTCTCTGTTGAGAAGAAAAGAAGGCCTAATTAAACATCTTAAAAGATACACTTACTAATCACTAGTCACCTCTTAATACTTTTCCATATATTATTAATGCCGATGCCTTTTCTTTTTAAAGCTAAAAGTGAGACGTTCTTGTCACGTTGCCCCTTTTCATATCCCGACAAAATTGTTCACTCCAATATTGTGGAACGTCTTGGTTTAGCGTTTATCACTGTAGGTGCCATCGCATGGATCGACTAGCTCTTTGCAATTTCATTTGAACTTTGAAGTACCAGCATTCAGTGACTTAGCCTCCCTAAGCTAAGATGGAAGTCCCAAGTGTGTTAGACTAGTTTTACCTCATGATCCCTTTAGACCCTGGCTGCTTAAGAATTTGGAGGGGCCGGCCGCTTTCTGGTGAACATCTTCACGTGTACATGTTGATTATTTCTTGCATCCCACTTACTTAATCATGCACTACAGACTCGAATATATATTACTCCCTCTGTCCCAATTTAAATGACCTAATTTCTATTTTCATTTGTCTCAAAAATGTGGCCAGTTTCTAATTATATTTGTATTTTTCCAACAAACTCGCAGATATACCCTTAATATTTTTATAATATAATTTCATTTTCAGTGGGCCCCAAGTTAAAAATCAGGAAGAAAATATATATAAACGGGAAACAAATTTCTTGATATTTTTATTTTATCTTCATTCCTTTTAAAGTTTTAATTTATTTTTGGTTGTTGTTAGATTTTTTATTTTTTTAACCTATATACTCCATAGAATTTCCAAAAAAATATTTCAAAAATATTTAATTTAATTATAGATATTTTTTTCCCTCTTATAATTATCATAAATTATCAGCATTTATTACTACCTATTTAAAAATATATTTTCCAACTATATATAATTTTAATTAATAAATTTTATATTTTCTAATTTTAGCAATAATATTACATTTAATAAGGGTATACCAGGAAATTCATATAGTCTCCTATAGTCTCCTTAATTTTTTGACTTAGTCAAAGCGGTCATTTAAATTGGGACGGAGGGAGTATATAGTATAAGATAATCTTTTTGTTGATTGATGAACAAATATACAATCAAAATACTGAGAAGCTATATGAGGTAGTCGTCCGAAGTTAACATCTCACCAGGTTTCCACTCTTGATAGCAGGAAAAAAATTATAAATATCGATGGCATTCATTATTGATTTGTTGAGGAGGCTGCTAGCTATAGATTGCTAACTAACTAACTCACCTATTTCTCTCTTCACCAAATGATTATAATTGGTATTTTTGATAATATGGATTATCAGTTTATAATATGTTTAACAAGTTGATTACATTATCGTTAATTTAGAGATCGTCGTCATAATCCTACCAAAAATTAAATTAGAGTAGACCATCAAAGTTCACAATCATTTCTTCACATTGTGATGTGATCCAAAGTATAATACAACTAATCTAATACAAACATCATTAGCCGTAATTTAAATACCCCTATATGCTTTTCCAAAACAAAAGTTATGTTATATATAAAAAAATTAGGAAGACGACAATGGGTCTTTATCGATCACATGGCTCGAAATTAGCTGATGATGTCCCAGTCGCAACCGGAGCAGGACATACTTAACTAACTTTAATTGAAAGTTACTTGTTTAATTTTGCTTTTGCAGTGTACTCTGCAGTGCATAACTATTTTTATACATCCATGTTTATAATTCTCTTGATAGTAAAGAATTTGGTCTTGTCAAATTGTAAACTCAAATCATTATTATCCATAAAATATTAATAAATTGATAATTCTATTGCTGAATACTTGTTTTTTTTTTTTTTTTTATCGAAAGAGAATTTTATTAGATAAGAAGAATAGACAATAGCTCTACCAGAGGTAGAGTAAAAAAAAAAAAAAAAACTACTCCCTCCGTTACAATTATATAGGTGGAATTAGAACTTTTTCATGTTTCAATTTATGGGCGGAGTTCAACTATTAAGGCATTTTTTTTTACAACTTATACCCTTATTAATAATACATAGATAATTATGTTGGTAATAAGACAAAGGGCAAAACAAGAAAAAACGTGAAAATTTATGAATTCAAAAATGTTTTCTTAATCTAAGAGATTAGGTCTCTCCGCCTATATAATTGTAACGAAGGGAGTAGGATTTCGTGAAAATATTCTCCCAATCTTTGAGTAGTACAATACTTGTGAAATCTACATGTACTCGATTACCCGCAACTGCAGTCCATGAAAGAATAAGGGACTTTGCATCAATACATAAGTTAGCTCTAGTTGCTAGAAATATTAGACAACTCACTCAAAGATAACTACCGAGATAACAAAGTATAAAGCACGAGTAAGGTAGACCAAGTAAATTAAAAGCGCTCATCTTATCATTAATGAGTAACCTGGATCCCTTGTGAAAAAGCAGGGGTACCGAAATACAACCAATTTTTCGTTTGGGCTCGTGAGTTTTATGGTAAGATATGGACGATCTCAAAAATCAATATCCAAATCTGATAACCGGAGTGGGATCACAAGTGATCGGTCCAACTCAAGATAAATCTTGGCAAATCCCCTGGATGGATTATGACCAACTCGACGGTTATTAATAATGTACTTCTTGTGTTTGCTTTAATTATATAATCAGAGAATATAATGCGGAAATTAAAGCACACAAGACACCAGAGATTTTTTTAACGAGGAAACTACGACCTGTAGAAAACCTTGGGACCTCGTCCAGATTGAACACCACACAATACTAACTGTCTACAAACACTAGCCTACTATAAGACTTCGGTCTGGGATGTAGCAGATACCAACTCAAGCCCTCCAAGCGAATTGGCTATTGTCGCACTCCTTACGTCTCTAGATCCCCCACAGATCGTCACGCACTTGATTGCCCTAGCTGACGTCCGTTACAGGCCTAGGAATTGCTTAAACCGCTGTTAAAGGCTTGTGTCAATAATTCTGGCTTTGCAACCTCAATTATCAACAATATGGTTGAACTGTCCTCTTCAGTTTGACATACACAAAGTGACTTCCTTTGGATTGCTCCAGGTCATACAGAAATCTACTTACAAGCGGGGGCTGACAAGTAAACCGAGTAAACTATGCCCAACTTGTCTCTACCTCAGTTGTAAAAAGAATCACTTAAGAAACTTATACAACTGGAGCTAACTAGGTATTACAACACCGAGTGCAGCCGTGCGTTGCTTCCCTTCAACCTTGTATGTAACGTATCAGTTCTTGAATAGCCTTATTGCAGAAGAGAAGGACTATAGAATAGACAAGAACGTGATCAGGTTACCAAGGTTAGTGATAACAAAGACAAAGGTACGTTATCTCGTACATGTGCTTCCCAACTCTCAAGAGAAGTCTTTATAGTCGTTAGGTAAATCCCACAGAGGAACTCCTACCTAATAGAGGATGACTATACCACAACAAGCTTACACCTAAGTGTAAAGAGTTTACGATCAATTCAACAGAGAAACTTCACGTATGCTTGATGTTTGTGGTTTTCGTTCTTTAACCCTCTATTTATAGCACTCAATAAGATAGGTTGCTTAGGAATAAAGCAACTAGTTTCTTAACCTACAAGTTAGCAAGTGCCCGTGTAAACGAACCCGTTACTTAGCTTGCACACAAAGAAACCCTAGTGTTATCTCAATTGGAAATCTTTAAACATTTATCTGCCAAGTGATTTGTTAGCTCACAAACACTTCAAGATAGATATCCAACTGACCAGAGATAATATTTATCTTATTGACACATTGAGATTCGTTAGATGGACCACAAAAGATATTCTGATAAGCACAAGTCCAACTAAGAGATAAGGAGTCAGAAGTTTAACCCGCGTGAAATTCCAGAAGAATATCCGCGTGGACGGTTCGGGAACCATCCTTCTGAATTCCGGCCAAATTCATCGAATATGTGGTTCACGTACATGTACGTGTACAAATTGATGTTTTCGAACTCAGGAGTAAAATCCGGAGTCACTGTTCACGAACCGGTTTGTGAACCGCCATCGGTCAGAATTAGGGTTTAACTGGATCCGCTGGAAGTTCTGGGCTGGGCCAGTACTTAGACGTGTTATTACGCCCTCAGCTATAATCCACTGGACTCTGCTCTAGAGTACTCATGTAGATTCATCTGTTTCCTACACGTGATTTGCAAGCAAACCAATACAATAGAAAGGGCATTGAATCCATCTCATGTATCTTGTAACCTTTGTTTTTACCTGAAAAACATATGTACCGTCTCTGGGTACTTTTGTAGTGCTCGAGATCAAAATAAAAAAAGACGAGCCTAAACCAAGTCAATGGCCGTTCGCGTCTTACTTCGGTCACAGAGAGGATGAGGTAATTGGTCTAGAGAGGGAAACAGTGAAAGAAACTTGAGATCGGGTTGAGGATGTGTGTTTCTGGGTGTGAGAGTTCAAGATCTCCGTCGTGAGGGTGACTGGAGATCTCCAAGGCTAGAAGTGTGTTGAATTACTCAGAATCTGGTTGTTGCTCGTGCTCCGAGGCTTTGGTGTTCTTGAGTGTTCTGGTTATTCTGCTTTAGAAGATAGATGAAGCCTCTATTTATAGTGTTGAACTCACCCTGACCTCTCGACAAAGAAGGTGGAAGTCGTGGAAGAGTGGGGGAGTGGAGGACATGAGTTGTGCTCTGTAACTCCTAGATTCGTGTATAACATGTCCACTCAGCACAACCTTCTCGTAACTGTCCATCATCTCTATCCGTTTCTTTCTAACTGCCGTAGACCGCCAGACCAAGACCCTTAAAGTTATCCCCCCGTGTGATATTTTGATATCTCGAGTAGTATGCAGATATTGCATGGTTGCGTTGAGTTTGAACAGTGTTGTGTAGCTATGGCTCTATGGGCAATGCGATTGTGGCGCTAGAGACATGTATGGTGGACGCATGACAGCAGCTTGGCCATTGGCCAAGACTAGGGATTTCATGGCGCCATGGCCTAGGAGGTCACAGCCTTGGCTACTGGCCAAGGCCAGCTGTTTGTGGCGCCATGGATTATGGCGCCATGGCCTAGGAGGCCACGACCTTGTTACTGGCCAAGGCCAGCCGTTTGTGGCGCCATGGATTATGGCTTCATGGCCTAGGAGGCTACGGCCTTGGCTACTCGTCAAGGCCAGCTGTTTGTGGCGCCATGGATTATGGCGCCATGGCCTAGGAGGCCACGACCTTGGCTACTGGCCAAAGCCAGCTGTTTGTGGCGCCATGGATTATGGCGCCATGGCCTAGGAGGTTACGGCCTTGGCTACTGGCCAAGGCCAGCTGTTTGTGACGCCATGGGTTATGGCGCCATGGCCTAGGAGGTCACGGCCTTGGTGTTTGGCCAAGGCCAACCCTTTCTTGGTGCATTTAGGCCACGCCACTTCGACTATGGCGTATTTGTGTATTTGCACTATTTTAGATCATGGCGTTCTTATCCATGGTATGTTAGGCCATTCTGTGTTTAGAGTGTGGCTTGTCTAAGTGTGTTTAGGTTGTTGTATGCTTCTCAGAGAGTTCTGGACAGGCTTAGAACTATGATAGATCTGAGGTTTTCATTGCGACTAAGTTGTTGAGTCGTCTTTTAAAGAGGAAACCCGTGAGGGTGCGTCTCTATCTTGACCGAGATTAGGCGAGGGCCTAAGGTCTTTATATATTAAGGAGGAAACCCAAGACGGTGCGTCTCTATCTTGACCGAGATTAGGCGAGGGCCTGAGGTCTTTAAATATTAAGGAGGAAGCCCGACAGGGTGCGTCTCTATCTTGACCGAGATTAGGCGAGGGCCTGAGGTCTTTAAATATTAAGGAGGAAACCCGAGAGGATGCGTCTCTATCAATTTTCCACCATAGTACCAGTGAGCAATTTAGTTCTGATGTTGAGGAATTCGAAGCGATGTCGGCATGAAGTAAATTGGTGGTATCATGAGTTGGTGGGATGTTTAGTGTCGTGCTATGATATTATTTTCTTCACCCGGGAGTTATAAGAGAGAACGCATAGAGAGCATATTCAGCTTGCAGAACAGGTTGTATCCTGAGCTATAGAGATGTGCCTGAGTAGGCAATCGTGCTACGATATCATTCTCTCCACTCGGAAGCTATAAGAGGGAGCTCGTAGAGCTATAGAGATCTGCCTGAGTAGGCAATCGCCTCTTGGCAAGGCATATAGAAGGAGATTCTATGGTTTTATCCCTTCTCCATTTTTCACCATCTACAACCTTAATAATGTGAGAACAAATACTAACATAACTCATGGTTATGTAGACAAGAATACAAAATCTCAATCGCTATAACACTACTAAAGTAGCCGACTATTTCGAAAGATAGAATAAGTATAATAGAAGAATTTCCATAAAAGTCATAACTCCTACTAACCTTTTGTCGATGAAGAATATTCGATGTCTTCTTTATATGTACTGTCTTCGTCTTCAAGGTCTCTACTTGTCTATATCCCAATTCTGAAATCTAAACTCTAGTAGGCTAAATCAAGAATTGTGTTTTGACATCTAAAACTGACAACCAGCTTGAAAAACCAATGCTAGTGGGTTTGACCGAGCACTGCCCTAACAATATCCCCCTTTGTCAATTTTAGTGACAAAACCAATTTACATATGGATTCAAAAGATATACAATAAAGATCTAACCTAGATGTATCTTGATTTCTTGAATTCTCCAACTTCTTCTTTGAGTTTTAATGTGTTCGTTTAACTCCTGTTGATGAATTCGTAGACAGCACTACAACATATCCAGCTCAACAACCACAAAGGTATGCTCGAGCTTACATGGGTTAATATGCTAATCCCACATGTTGTTTGTGCAAAGAGTAAGAATCAGAGCAACTTTAAAGTCTGTGTACCAAAACTAATAAAGTGATCTTACTCAATCTTTATACGAAGCTCCACTTAATCTTTATACCTCTTTTTTTGCCAGTTTGGTATGAAGCCCAATATTTACTCCCCCTTACTTGATACTTTCGAGAAAGTACATAAGTAAGAAATACGGTGTTCTCCCCCTATGGTTATGAACCACAAGAACAAGAAACCATATGTATTCTTCCCCTATTTGTCACAAAAATATGACAAACTACTTGAGACTTAGGGTTTCAAGCCTATAGAGATAGTCAAGTCAAGGATGTACTCGCATATCAAGTTTCAGATGACATAACTAGGAAATCAGTACGAGGATTTCGAAGTTGATTCATCTTTGGAGAAATATAGATACACTTTTCTCCTAATATTCCACATCCACGCTCCCCAAAAAGATTTGTTATTAAGCGCAAGCTCAATTAAGAACTCTCCCCCATGTGGTGTTATTCAATAAAGAACAACTACAAAGCCTAACTTGGACAAACAATTTAATGTATCCAGTTTTCTTTGTTTACAATCTCTTTTCCTTAGCCAATTTTTTTGGAAAAGAGTATATGATTTCGAGTTTGTGGAAACCCTAAAAACCATATAATCAAAAGTTTCTTGATCGTGAGAAAAATCATAACTTTTGTAATAGACATAACTTTGCATCACTACCGAGGTAATGGAAAAAGCTATGTATTGCAATAAGATTGAGGTAGACAAATCAAGTATTGCAAACATCATTAATAATTATCTAAAAAAGAACTTTTATTAATGAAATAAAGTAGTACATGCTGAAAAACTCTAAAAAACATGAAAAGACAAACTACTTTTATTATGAAGACACGATAACAAATTTGTATGGCCTCAACTTTTGTCTTCACATTCTCGAGATATGACCTCATCAAAGAATTGATCTATGATGTGTGCATTATTCCTACTATCTTCTTCGGAAAGACCAGTTAATGCACGTAACAATGATGTATAATGAACACAACTATTCCTGAAGCGTTGGGCTTTGTGTTCATGGAATAAAGCTTTCTTCGTTTCGTAATCGATTTTATACAGAAAGTACTTCCTCATATGAGTGTATTCATCAATTGTTTCTCTCGAGTTAATAGCATGAGTCTCTGGATCAGGAAACTTACGGATGTAGTCCAAAGCTTTTGCAGGAGTCCTCTTTCTATTGCGTGTAATCCCTTCACAGAGCTCAACTTTCACAGCTTCACTTTTACAACTCCTCGTAACACCTTGTAGCATAAGCCATCTTGATTATGACATAATGGATGTATGAACTATATATATATATATATCTTTCAAGAGGAGTGTGTTTCAGTTTATCTGAAAGACTTCAGGGAATCTTCCAGAAACTGCGACGCAGACGGTTTGGGAACCGTCTCGTATTGTGAAACACCAGACTCTGATGGAAAGAGTTTATACAGTCTGTAAACACTAATTTCCATGGAGTACTCTTTGGGAAATATGTTTTATAGTATTTTTACTAGTAACTTGAACAACCACAATACCAGAAACGAATTCCTGATATCATCTGCATGCCTTACGCATACAAGTCATAATGTGAGGATGCATCCCCAAACTGCAATTGAGCTGTTAGAGTGTGAGTAATCGACTCACACGGGGTGTTGATTGTAGAGTGGTTGCTAGAGACTGATTCGGGTTGAGAGTTTTTCTTACCCTTTTCATTTCCTCTTGAACTTTCAACGTTTTTCAACGCTCCCTTGAATTGCTTCAGGGCTTTGTTGATTTCATCCATGTCGGCTTGGAGCTTGTTCACATCTCGTCTATTTGCCTTAAGCAGCCGACACCTTCCTTGGACATGTCCATATTTTCCACAGTACTCGCAGTTCTTGGAAGGTTTTTCATCCTGAGTTTTAGTTTTCTCAGGTACACCCTTGTTTTTTCCATTAGATGGAGGACTGGATCCAGCCATAATCAAAGTACTGTTCTTGGTGTATGTGTTACTATTGTACCCTAACCCATTGGTGTTTCCTAAGGCTTTTTGACCAAATAACATTGCTACTACTTTATCTGAGCTACCAGGCAGTCTTTGGAGATCATTCTTTAGGGCATCAATTTCTTTATCTTTAAGCGATAAAGTTGAGAAAAGATCACTACTTAATTTCTCAAGTTCATGATCTTTCAGGAGAAAGGTTTTCTCTACCTTTTCAAGATCAGATTTTAACTGAATGTTTTCTTGAAATGGGTCCTCGCTCTTACTGATCAACTTAAGGATTAATTCATCAGTTTCATCTGAAGCATCTGCCATTAAGGCAATTTCTTCATAATCAAGTTCAAATTCATGTTGGTCAGACATATCATCGAACCAAGCTGAGAGAGCATTATCTCTTTTATGTTATTCCTTACTGGGGCATATGTCTTTCATGTGTCCAAAGCCTCGACACTTGAAACATTGCACATCAGCAAGATCATCCTCATCCCAATCAGGATTAGGTTTCAATGCTGGTAAGGATCCTCTATTCCTGAATCGCCTGTATCTTCTAGATCTGAGAAGATCTTTGAGTTGATGTGTAATAAGAGACAGTTCAGTTTCCACTTCTTCATTGTCAAGGATTTCACACTCATCAGCCCATGACAATTTTTGTGGAGAAGAGGTGCACGAAGTGCTTACAGCTTCTAAAGCGATAGATTTCTTTTCATCTTTTCTCTCATGATCGAAGATCTTTAGCTTAGCAACAAGGTCACTTCTTGTTATAGTTAAGCCGTGAACTTCTTGGATGGCATGTTTCTTTGACTCATACCTTGAGGGTAATGACCTCAGAATCTTACACACAATGTCCCTTTCCGAAATAGCTTTTCCTAATGTGTGACAGGCATTCACTATCTCAGACAATTTGTGGTTAAATTCTTTAAAGGTATCATCCTCAAGCATTCGAAGGTTTTCCCAGTCAGACATGAGGTTCTGAAGTCTAGCTTCTTTCTCTGCTGAATTCCCTTCGAACACGGTCCTTAATCTATTCCAGGCCTCCTGAGAGGTTTCACATATGGCCACGTGATGGAAAAGATCAGGTATTACTACATGAATGAGCGTTTAGCCCATCATAGTTTTTCTTGGCGTCTTGACTTTCCACGTCAGTATATTCGCCAATGTCTTCCTACCAGGATAGTTGGAGGTGTGTATCCCTTTTCGACATAGACCCAGGTTTTGAAATCCCGAGCTTGCAAAAATGATCTCATAGCAGTTTTCCACCATAGGTAATTTGTGCCATCAAACGTTGATGGTACGTTACAAGCTCTAATGCTTTGCTCCATAACTCACAAGCCGCGATAAACACAGACAGTTACGCCTTTAATGTGTTTACCGGCTCTGATACCAATTGAAAAAGCAGGGGTACCGAAATACAACCAACTTTTTGTTTGGGCTCGTGAGTCTTATGGTAAGATATGGACGATCTCAAAAATCAATATCCAAATCTGATAACCGGAGTGGGATCACAAGTGATCGGTCCAACTCAAGATAAATCTTGGCAAATACCCTGGATGGATTATGGACCAACTCGACGGTTATTAATAACCTACTTCTTGTGTTTGCTTTAATTATATAATCAGAGAATATAATGCGTAAAGTAAAGCACACAAGACACCAGAGATTTTTTAACGAGAAAACTACGACCTGTGGAAAAACCTTGGTTGCTCGTCCAGATTGAACACCACACAATACTAACTGTCTACAAACACTAGCCTACTATAAGACTTCGGTCTGGGATGTAGCAGAGACCAACTCAAGCCCACCAAGCGAATTGGCCATTGTCGCAGTCCTTACATCTCTAGATCCCCCACAGATCGTCACGCACTTGATTCCCCTAGCTGACGTCCGTTACAGGCCTAGGAGTTGCTTTAACTGCTGTTAAGGGCTTGTGTCAATAATTTCGTCTTTGCAACCTCAATTATCAACAGTATGTTTGAACTGTCCTCTTCAGTTTGACATACACAAAGTGACTTCCTTCGGATTGCTCCAGGTCATACGGAAATCTACTTACAAGCGGGGGCTCACAAGTAAACCGAGTAAATTATGCCCAACTTGTCTCTATCTCAGTTGTAAAAAGAATCACTTAAGAAACTTATACAACTGGAGCTAACTAGGTCTTAAAACACCGAGTGCAACCGTGCGTTGCTTCCTTTCAACCTTGTATGTAACGTATCAGTTCTTGAATAGCCTTATTGCAGAAGAGAAGGACTATAAAATAGACAAGAACGTGATCAGCTTACCAAGGTTACAGGTTAATCTGATAACAACCACAGAGATACGTTATCTCCTACCTGTGCTTCCCAACTCTCAGGAGAAGTCTTTATAGTCGTTAGGTAAATCCCACAGAGGAACTGCTACCTAATAGAGGATGACTATACCACAACAAGCTTACACCTAAGTGTAAAGAGTTTATGATCAATTCCATAGAGAAACTTCACGTATGCTTGATTTTTGTGATTTTCGTTCTTTAACCCTCTATTTATAACACTCAATAAGATAGGTTGCTCAGGAATAAAGCAATTAGTTTCTTAACCTACAAGATAGCAAGTGCCCATGTAAACGAACCCGTTACTTAGCTTGCACACAAAGAAACCCTAGATTTATCTCAATTGGAAATCTTTTAACATTTATCTGCCAAGTGTTTTGTTAGCTCACAAACACTTCAAGATAGAGATCCAACAAACCAGAGATAATCTTTATCTTATTGACACATTGAGATTCGTTAGATGGACCACAAAAGATATTCTGATAAGCACAAGTCCAACTAAGAGATAAGGAGTCAAAAGTTTAACCCGCATGAAATTCCATAAGAATATCCACGTGGACGGTTCGGGAACCGTCCTTTTGAATTCCGGCCAAAATTCATAGAATATGTGGTTCAAGTACATGTACGTGTACGAATTGATGTTTTGGAACTCAGGAGTAAAATCCGGAGTCACTGTTCACGAACCGGTTCGTGAACCGCCGTCGGTCAGAATTAGGGTTTAACTGGATCCGCTGGAAGTTCTGGGTTAGGCCAGTACTTAGACGTGTTATTACGCCCTCAGCTATAATCCACTGGACTCTGCTCTAGAGTACTCCTTTAGATTCATCTGTTTCCTACATGTGATTTGCAAGCAAACCAATGCAATAGAAAGGGCATCGAATCTATCTCATGTATCTTGTAACCTTAGAATTGTGGGAACAAATACTAACATAACTCATGGTTATGTAGACAAGAATACTAAATCTCAATCGCTATAACACTACTAAAGTAGCCGACTATTTCGAAAGATAGAATAAGTAGAATAGAAGAATTTCTATAAAAGTCATAACTCCTACTAACCTTTTGTCGATGAAGAATATTCGATGTCTTCTTTATATGTACTGTCTTCATCTTCAAGGTCTCTACTACTTTGTTTATATCCCAATTCCGAAATCTAAACTCTAGTAGGCTAAATCAAGAATTGTGTTTTGACACCTAAAACTG
>JAJJMA010253381.1:0-13335 GCA_023529015.1 Papaver nudicaule | reverse complement strand
TGTAACTGTGTAAAATCCCAATGGTTAGATCTTACACAGTACACCCAAATATGATACACAAACATACACACAATCATTCCCCAAAGTATACATCCATACGACAATCATAAGAGATATAAAGGAGGTAAGAGTTAGAGTTACTTGACAAGATGATTTACTTGGTTCGCCCATAATAAGGACTACATCCAAGGATTCCACTAGTATAAGTATGATTACAACATTCCATTACCTTGCTAACCTTCTATGTTTTGTTCCTTGAATAAGAACCCTAACTTTAGTCTTGGGCTGTAGAGAGCAAGTAGGATACTTTTCCTCTCTCCAGGCCAATCCTAAATGTGTCCAACCCCTTTCTCCATAGGTTAGTTCACTATTTATAGACCTTTTACATAATGGTAAACAGCTAATACAAACAAAGCTAGACTGACACTATTTGTCATGACTCGCCGACACATATACCTCGGCGAGTTCATTCCATACTTGACAAACATAGACGAGAGAATCTTCTAGGAGATAATGTTGATGACGCGTCCTCCACTGAGTCAACTAGTCAACCTGACAATATATCCGTTCTGACTTCTCTTAAATGCTCACCTAAATATCACCTAACTATCACCTAACAAGTGGCGACAGGTCTTTCACTCGTTGGCACCTTACTCGCTGATCGGGTATTCGTTGATACCTTACTCGCTGATCGGGTACTCGTTGATACCTTACTCGTTGATTCTTATGTCGCCCGTCTTGTTGCTCGCTGATCCAGGACATCTCAGCTGCATTCTTTTTATATAGCAGCTCATCTAGGATGCTTTTATATCGGGTAGGTATTTTCTACCCTTACATTTTGCCTCTTTCATCTCCTAAGACTTTAGTCGCTGGGGATGAAACTTCCATACTCGCCGAAAATACCGCACCACGTTCTCCACTAGCCTTTTTTCACGCCACACGTCCACTAGCATGCATCAGTTACTCCACGTGTCTTCCATGCGTTGTTTCACTTTATGACTGGTAACCGTTTTCGCCCATTACTTCCATTACTCCACTACAGCTCATAACCGTTATCGCCGGTTAGTTTCCCCTTTACCCATATAAATACTCGGCTCTGCCTCTATTTCTTCCTTTACGAGTTCTTTTTTTCTAAAACCCTAAGCCTTTTGCTACTGCACTTTGAACCTTTCATCTTCTTTCTCTTTTCTCCCAATCTTAAAGTTTCCTTTAACTGCTATTTCTTCTCTTCTTCCCTTTGTTTCACAACGATTTCTTCTTCTCTTCTCTTTCTGCTGTTTTCTGCTTCAGATCCCTTTTTCTTCATTTTCCGCCTCCAATAACCACCATTCTTCATCTTCTCCAGCAAACCATCCACCGGAAACCACAAATCTTCATCTTCTCCGGCACCTTTAAGCTGCTTTAATGGCTCCAAAACCCTCCAGATCTAAAAGCACAGCTAGCAAAACAAAGTCTACTGACCCAAAGGTGCCACACTGGAATACCGATTGGCCTGGCTATTGTGCTCATTACAAGGTAGAATATCTCAACCCCAAGATCCATTCCCTGCCTGAGACAAAGAAGGCATCTGATCTATTATCCGTCGACGATCTTCTTCGATCCGAGACAAGTAATACCTGGGCTGCTGCCGCCTTTGGTCAGCTGAAGGCTGGACTAAAGTTTCCTCTTTACAACCCGAGCAATACTTTTATCGTTGATCTTCTTGCGGCGATTAACAGAAGTCCCTTCCAACTAACGGGTAATGCTATCCGAGTGATGACTGAATGGAGCCTGCGCCGAGAGGGCAAAACAAACTATCCTCACCTCGCCAAGCTAGAGGCTCACAAGCCTGAGGAATTTACTGTGAAGACATTCCTTGAACAATATTCTGTGGCTTCTTGCAACAGAAAAACTGACCCTTGGGCTGTTCGATTTGCCCCCAAACCTGCTACAGACTTGTTACTCGCCGACGTCGAGATCACCAGTACTAAGGACAAACCATCCGTTCGTCACAGCTCTGAGGGCGACTTTTCCAATCTTCCCTGTCTCGTCGACGGTCCTTGGTTACTCGGCTGGGAGGATGAGGAAAAAACCAAAATCCGAGAGGCTTTCTTGCCTGAGCACTCCCACCTTGCCAAGCATACATTCTGGAATGTAGTCTGGCCTGATGCTGACAAATATGCCAAGGGTGAGGATGGCAAATTTCTCAGGACAGAAGATAAAGGCTATGTCAAACTTTCGGCTGATGCTGCTGCTGGGACAAAAAGAGGGCGAGAAGATACCGCCGATGCTACTCAGGTAAATATATATCTATTTTCAATAGAATTATTTTAGAGCTAGCAAAGATCCGACTGAAGATCTAGAAACAAGCACTTTTGACTTAATTTATTTTAAAAATATATGCAAGTATATTTTTAAAATATATATCTATATTTGCCTCTGCTTGTTCCGAGATCTGATAGGTGTATCTTTGGTGATATTTCCTTTGCAGCGTCCAAAGAAATCAAGGCCATCTCCCGCCGAGGTAGCCGAAGAACTACGTCAACTCGCTGCCAAGAATCTGCCTCCTCCAACTTCTTATCTACCAGTCAAAGAGACTGCCTCTGGCGAGGGAAATCCTGAAATAGTCGCCGAGAAACCCCTTAAGGATAATTCCACCATACTCGTCGATCAACCCTTGAAGGATAGTTCTGCCAATATTCTTACCATCGAGAATATTGAGGACATGGATCCAGACTCGGAAACAACACATCCCAAAATAATGAACATCTTGACATGGATCTGGACCAGCCCAACATATCTGGTGGTCATGATACTTCCGGACCGTCTTCTTCTTCGAAAAACCCTAAGATTCCCTCTGTTCAACATACTTCTTCTGCCTCAGTACTGGAGCCACATCTCGCTGGCTTAGTTGTTCTCGATAGGATGCCTCGGCATCCTCTTGTTCCTCAGCCTGCTAAGGGACCCGGGTGCTTGCAAGTAACTGCCCCTAATATGCTCGCCGAAGCTTTTGACAAGCTTAGTGTGGCGGATGACTGCTCAGATCATGAGTACTATGAAACCTTGGCACAATATAGTCGCCCTGGGTTTGTGCATCACCCAAAATTTCACACAGCTGCAGATGTCATCCCCTATCAGGAGCACTTCAACCTCTTTAATATGGTGAGTATTTTTATGGAATTGCATCTTTTTTAGCTCTTGTCATCATTTGAGACTTATGCTTATTCTGTGTATTCTCAGCACTTTCACCACTGTTTGAGTGTTGGCTCGGCCCTTGAAGGTCTTGGTCGTGAAAACATCAACCTTAGGAATCAAATCAGTCAACTGAACCATGATGCCGAGGTGCGTGGCCGAGAGGTTGAGAGGTTAAAGAATGAGGCCAGAGACAGAAGCCTGACGGTCACCACTCAGCAGAGTAAGTTTCTCCATATCTTTTGTTATTATGTTATCTTTCTCCCATTTTGCTTCTTTCGCCGACCCTTAGATTTCCTGCCCTCCAAGGTTGCCATTCCTCCGATGACGATAGGCTTAGGCGAGCTGAATCCGAAATCGAGAGACTTAGTAATAGCAACCTTAAGCAGTGTAGTCAATTATTCACTTTCCTCAAGGACCTTAAATGGTGTCGCCGAGAGTTGGATCAGGATGCTGATATTATAAGAAACCTCTGTGACGCTTATCAAGCTACTCGATCGGAATTAGGCCAAATGACTAGCCAACGTGATGCTGCACTTCGCCGAGAAGAACTAGCCCTTGCTGCCAAGGTAGAGGCCGAGACAAGTCACAAGCGAGCTTCCTTCCTTTGGAAAGAAGAGAAGTCCAGAGCTGATAAATTAGCTTCCCAAATTATTAGCCTGAGTACTGAAAAGGAAACCGCCGAGTTTCAGATTCAACGTTGGAAAGATTCAGCGGCGAGACAGGAAACCTTGACGATTGAGTTGTACAAGCAATGCTCTGACCAACATCGCCGAATAGAACAAATGTTAGGTCCGTGTGCTAATGAAAACTTCGAGTTTCATATGACTCAGTTTAGGGAAGCACAAGAGGGTATGCGAGATCATGTCCGCAACCTAGAAGGTAGCTTTTATAGGGTTTACCCATGACTTATCATGCTTACGTTTATTTTCCATCTTCTTTACCATATCATTCTTTTTCTCTGCCTCAGCCACCATTCAGAAGCTAAGGAATGAAGCAGACCGAAATCAGGAGGTCATCAAAGGCTGCCATGAACTGGAGATGAAGGTCCAAGAGCTTTCTGAGGAACTTAAGGAGCACAAGCTTTGCCCCGGCAAGATAGATGAGTTGTCTGAAAAGCTCAAAGAGCATGATTCCTGTGCTGTCCAACTCGCTGATCTGAACAAGCAGCTTCTTGACCATGCCTCTTGCGCTGGCAAAATTCAAGAGCTGGAGAGTGCCCGAGATAGTATTCAGATTGAGCTCTCCGAAGCCATAGACGACGTCCAATATTGGGAGAAGCGTCACAAGGATGATGTTGTCAGTGCTGCCTTCATCGGCGCCCAGGATTTTGCTTATAAATTCCTGCCTCAGCTCAAAGTGGAAATTCCTTTGGCTTATCAACGACCTACTCCAGAACAGCTCGCCATGCAAGAGAAGGCAAGCACCAAGGGAAAAGAGGTGCTGGGTGAAGAAGAGAATGAAGAAGAGGAAGAAGAAGAGAATTGCTGGTCTGAGGAAGAAAGCTCAGAAGAGGAAGCTGAAAATGACAATCCTAAGGGACAAAATCTATCCTTAGTTATCTTTGCTGGAACTCTCGGCGAGCAGAATCCAGCAGTGGCGACTGTTAACGCTAGCCAACCTGTCGTCGAGCCAAGTACTGTGGTAGTTATTGACGTCGACGAGCAGGATACGGGAAATCTTGGGGGACCAAATGCTGTTGGAACTGTCAGAAATGACTGTCATCCTGATGATAGTGGGACAGGCGATATAGGCGCGGATCTTCTCGGCGACCTTAATCAGGACAAGCCTCCTACTCCCAAGAGCCCTTCTTCTGATCCTAAGTGTTAAAGTGGTTTTCCTTCTGTTTTTTGGATGTTGTGACAGACAGACTGTTGCCTCCTTAGTTTTTGCATTTTCTTGCTACCTTTGATTTTCTTGTAATGAACCGTTTCCCTTTGAATATTACTTTGGTGAATGTTGTTTTTATGTCTGATGACATCTGTTTTTCCTTTCATATGCCATTTTTCCTTGCCATATTTGTTCTTTTTTATTTTATCTTCCAAGAGATAACTTTCCGAGGAGTGAAGCCCTGGCCCTCGTTACCGCCAACAATATCTTATAAATTGAACTAACAATTTCCCAGAGCAACAGGGTAGACCCCAGCCGTAACCATTACCTGTGCCCGTCGGCGATCTAATATAAGTAGAATGGGTTGCCCTCATAGACTTCAATACACCCCGCCAGGAGTGATGCTATGGCGTAGACGGATTAGCACACCAGCGGAACCGCCGATGTGATGCTACAGCAAAAGGGGACCTTATTTCCTTACAAACACTTACAGATCAACAAGTAACACGACTGGTCTTACAACTAGCCTGGGTTGGACTAACAGTTACGATAAGGGCATTCACCCGACGGAAGTAAGTCTTCTTCATAAGAGATCTTGGCTCTTAGTTGTTTTATTGATTTGGGCGTTTCGCCTTTAAAGATGGCACTTGGCCTTAGTACCTGATCAGGGTTTTGTATGGCATTTATTGCCTTGGGCATTTATGCCTCTGCATTTGGCTTTTATAGCCTGCTACTGAGTATTTTGCCTCAGCTATTGTTAGACTGAAAAATGTAAATGACTCAGTGATTTGTTAACGGGGTTCGGCGCATGATAGCAAACCTACGTCCCCGGATCTTATTCGCTGTTGTTTTTACATGAGCTAATAAGATTTCTTGGGTATTATGCCCGCCCGAGACTTCGGATTTTACATTGTATCCCTTAAGGATAGTACTTCTTCAGGAACCTGGCGTTCCAAGGATGTTCGAGTTGCACGCCATGCTCGTCAATCAATATGTATGCTCCTGGCCCAGCCACTCTTTTGACCACGTAAGGGCCATCCCATACAGGTTCCAGCTTCCTGCATCCTTCTCGTTGAGATGGGGGAACTTCTCGGAGCACTAACTCGCCGGGTGAATATTCTCTTGGAATCACTCGCTTGTTATATTCCCTTGCTAATCGCCGATGATAATTCTCCATGTGTGTAAGGGCGATCAGCCGCTGCTCTTCTAAGTCATCTAGCTTGGCTAGGATTAGATCCGTATTCAGATTCTTTTCCCATGCCTCATGTTTTGTAGTGGGCAGAATTACTTCTGATGGGAGTACTGCCTCGGCACCGAAAGTAAGTAAGAAAGGAGATGCTCCAGTTGCTTCTCGAACCGTAGTTCTATATGACCACAAGACATTGTGCAAATGTTCACACCATGCCTTTTTATGCTTTTCCAATCTTTTCTTCAGTCCCATTCCAATGGTCTTATTGGTGGCTTCTGCTTGGCCATTACTCTGAGGGTATAAGGGAGTTGATTTTCCCAGCTTGACGCTGTAATGAGCGAGTAACTTCCTTATGTTATCGCCGACTAGCTCTTTCCCATTATCGGTGCATATCTCCGCCGGCACGCCAAATCTACAGAATATGTTCTCCCAAATGAATGTGAATACCTCTTGTCCTGTCTTCTTCCTGATAGCTTTAGCTTCACACCACTTAGTAAAATAATCTGTCGCCACAATGATGTATTTCCGTTGACCGGAACCTGTAGTTAGTGGTCCAATAATGTCAATGCCCCACTTGGCGAAAGGCCAAGGGCTGAGCACTGAATTTAAAGATGTTGCCGGCGCCTTAATTCTTCTTCCATACAGCTGGCACGGCTTGCATCGCTGAACATATTCCTTTGCATCTTTATTCATCCAAGGCCAGTAGTAACCTTGCATTCTGACCTTCAGGGCTAAAGCTCTTTGGCCACCATGATTCCCGCAGTCTCCTTCATGAATTTCCTTTAATAATTCACTGCCTTCTTCTCTGGATACACATCTCAGCAGAGGCCCAGAGAATGATCGGCGATATAGGATTCCATCTCTGAGCTCATAGTTCGCCGAGCGACTGATGACCTGATGAGCTAAAATTTGATTTCCTAGCAAGGTTAAACGGTCTAAGTAATACCGTATTGGCGATCTCCAATCTGTCTCTGCTGACTCTTCGGTGCTTGTTGTTAATACTTCTCTTTGCCTTGGCGCTGTTACCGACGACTGCATCACCCTTTCAATGGCTATTGAAGTAACATCTGGATCTGTCATCATTGAGGAGATAAATGCCAGTGCGTCGGCGTGCCTGTTATCTTTTCTGCAGATGTGGCGAAACTTGATACCTGTGATCCTCTGGGCATACTCCCTAGCAAGTTTTAGGTACTTCTGCATAGACGGGTCTGCTGTCTGGTATCGTCCAGATATTTGTCGAATCACCAGCTGAGAATCACTTGTCACTCTAACATTGCTAATTTTCATTTCGATGAGTATTCGCATTGCATGAATGACTGCTTCATATTCCGCCTCATTATTGGTCGCCGGGAATTCTAACCTTAGCGAGTGCACTATCCTTGCTCCCTTCGGCGAGATAAGGACGATTCCAATTCCATTTCCCTCCTTGTTTGATGAACCATCTACATAAACCTCCCATCCATCAGGACTACACTTCAATAAGTCTGGTACTTCATGTTCTTGGTCATCCAAGGAGGATGGAATTTCTTCTATCTCTTCTTCTTCATCTATTGGGAAGTCGGCGAGGAAGTCTGCTATGACTTGAGACCGCTGAGCTGTGCGTATTTCATACTGGACGCCGAACTGCTCAATTTGTTGATTCCACTTGGCGATACGTCCCACCCGCTGGGAGCTGTGCAAGATTGACTCTATGGGAGTTTTGGTAAGAACCACAATGGGATGAGCGTGAAAGTAAGGACGTAATCGCTGAGATGCAAAGACCAGTGCCAAGATTAATTGCTCTATTTTAGTGTAATTCTTTTCTGCCCCTTGCAGTGTTCTGCTGATATAATATATAACCCTTAGTCCTTACGAGCACTGCACTTATGGCGAAAGACGTTGCAGCGAGGTATACTCTGAGTTCTTCGCCGTGCTCAGGTGGCTGAATTGCTGGGAGTGTAGCGAGATACCTCTTGATGCCCTGAAAGGCTGCTTCATGTGCCTCAGTCCAATCGAACTTTTCTCCTTTTTTCAAGGTCTGGAAAAACAATTTGCATTTATCGGAGAATCTTGATATGAATCTGTTGAGAGACGCCAGAGTCCCATTGAGCCGCATAACATCTTTTACTGTTACCGGCGAAGGCATATCTATGATTGCCTTAATCTTAGCTTGATCAGCTTCTACTCCCTTCTTCGTAACGACATATCCCAAGAACTTTCCTGAAGTCACACCAAAAACGCATTTCGCCGGGTTAATCTTTAGCTTGGTAATACGCATATGGTTAAATATTTCTCTGAGGTCTTCCACGTGAGTTTGTTTCTTTTTGCTCTTAACCAACATGTCGTCCACGTACACCTCCATTGTCTTCCCTATCCATCTTTCAAACATCTTTTGTGCCATTTCTTGGTAGGTGGCGCCGGCATTTTTAAGTCCAAATGGCATGCGAGTGTAGCAAAATAATCCCTTGGTGGAAAAGAAAGCAGTGTGCTTTTGATCTTTCTCCGCCAAAGGTATTTGATTATACCCCGAATAACCGTCCATAAATGACAGCAACTCGTGACCAGATGTAGCGTCTACTGTTTGGTCAATACTTGGCAGCGGGAAGCTGTTCTTGGGACAGGCTCTGTTCAGATCACTAAAGTCGATGCAGATTCTCACTCCCTTGTTCTTCTTAGGCACCACCACCATGTTAGCTATCCATTGCGGATATTGCACCGGCCTTATTATGCCGGATGCCTTCATTTTGTCAAGCTCCGCCTCTACGGCTTCTTTATAAGCTGGAGCCAATTTCCTTATCCTCTGCCTGAATGGCCTGACCTTTGGATCAATATCTAACTTGTGGCATGCTATCGCCGGATCAATACCAGGCATCTCGTTCATGCCCCAAGCGAAGACATCAACATATTCCTTGAGTATTGCTAGCAACTTCGCCGATTCGTCTTCATTTAGTAAGGTACCAATTTTTATCATCTTTGGATCCTGTACATCGCCGATATTGACATCCTTAGTGGGTTCCACCGCCGTAAAGTGTAGTTCAGGTTCTCCCATCGGCGATGGTTCCTTTAATTGCTATAAAGCCTTTTCTCCAGTCTTCGCCGAGTCTTCTATTGAGTTTGCTGAATGTACATATGTGGTTGGGTTAGCGATGAAGTCTAGAATCTCCTGCTCCTTAATTGCATCTTTGCCAAGCTTCTTTTTCTCGGCGATCTTCACCTTTCGATTTTCTCGTATTTGCACATCCGCCGAATTGCACGCCTTGGCTACTGCTAAATCTCCAACATATTCGGCGACTCCAAATGGTGTAGGGAACCTCAGGCGCTGATGATAAGTGGACGGTACTCCCTTCAAACTGTGGAGCCATGGTCTGCCCAGAATGGCGGCATACGGCGAGTCCACATCCACAATACAAAGAGTAGTTTTCAAGAAGTAATCGTCGCAAATCTTAACCTTTAATTCAATCTCGCCTTTAGTTTTTGAAGCGATGCCATTAAACCCATAAATGTTATAAGAGGAGACAGTCGGCGAAGGAATTTTATCGTCCTTTGCCCTCATTGCCTCAAAGGCAGTATTAAAGAGGATATCCACGGAGCTTCCTGGGTCAATAAGCACCTTTGGCAGTCTGAACCCTTCCATCTGGATAGTAAGAACCAAAGGGTTGTTGTGATTTCTTTCCTCTGGTGGAATCTCTACAGCGGAAAACCCAACACATGCTTTCATCCATTCTTGCAATGGCTCATGCTTAACGGCGACACTACAGATCTCATTTCCCATTCTATCCCGCTTATGAACACGAGATAGAACATTATCATGAAATTCATCCCTGGTAATCTTGGAATGTACAATGGAAAAGCAATCCAACTCCATCAAATCTCGCTCAACCTTTACTTCGTACACATTTGGAGTATGAGCTGGGATGGCCTGAATTGGCTGCACCAAGAGAGGAGGTGGTGGTGGCAACTCTAAAAAATCTTGGAATTTCCCCAGGCGGATGAATCGATGGACTTCTTGCTGTACGCCGGTACAATTCTCAGTTGTATGGCCATGAAACTGATGGAATTGACAGAATGAATTGGTATTGGATGGCGGGGCCCTTGGGTTTCCTCTGTTGTAAGGATAGCGGATATCATCCCTACAATTTGAACTCTCAATCTGGCCAAAAGCATCTGTATAAGAAACACGCAACTTAGGCAACGTAGCATCTTGGAAAGCTTGCTGGTTGCCCCTGCCGAATTTTCTGTTATCCCCATTATATCTTCTGTCTCCATTCCCATTTCGCCGATTATCTCTTCCTCCTCGTCCAAAGTTTCCTCCCCTGTTATCTTGCTTATCACGCCCATCATAATTTTCTCGCTTCTGAGAATTCCAATGCTTCTCGGCGGTAACCTGCTGATTTCCTGCCTCGGACACCACTATCGCCGATGAGGGATTCTGTGCCAACTTCCGCTGTTCTGCCTTCAGCCATTCTTTCTTAATTTCTTCTTGATCTTCCGGCGAGAGACTATTAATTGAGTGAATTTGTTTTGCTCTTTCTTTCTTCAGTCGCAGCTCCTCTTCTCGAATTTCTTCATAACTTAACCACTCATCCTGCATGGCCCTCAAGGTCTGTAAATCCTGTGGCATATTCCAAAATAACTTCTGGTACAATTGGTCCGTTGTTTCCATGGCACTAAGGAATGATCTTATTTTTTCTTTTTCTGTCACTTCTGATCCTACCTCCCCACTTGCTTTCCTCCATCTTTGAATAAAAACTTTATAAGTCTCCGAGGGTCTTCTCTTAACATTGAATAACCTTTCCACGCCGGGCCGACCTCTATTATTCTGAATAAAGGCATGCAAGAATTTGCACTCCAACTTCTCAAAGGATTTGATTTTTCCCTCTTCTAGCCCATCAAACCAGGCTAGGGCTTCGTCCTTCAGTGTAGCAGGGAATGCCATACACATTATCGGATCTGATCCTACCCAGGCTGCCATATCTCGCTTATAAGCTTTTGAATGCTGTGCAGGATCTCCAGTCCCATCATAGATGGAGGTAAATTTTGGGGCCGAGTACTTGGGGGACACATGTCCATGTGTAATACAATCATGAAAAGGTGTTTTCTGTGCCTCCAAAAGTGCGACCCTATATCTCGACTCCCTTGAAGATCCACTTAAAGCTTCAACCTTATCTTTTAATTGGCGCAGATCCTTCTTCATTTCTTTATCTTTATGTCGTCGCTTAGAGCTGCTGCGATCTTTATCCTTTCCGGGTAAATTTACTCTCCTACCCCTTTCATCATACTTCGCCGTTGAATCCGAGATTTCAGTTGAGCTGGTTCCACTTTTCTCAGCTCGGCGAGTTGTATGAGAATGAGATTCATGACGAGACGAATGTGTATGGGACCCATGGCGAGATGAATGTGCATGGCGAGTTGAGTGCGAGTGGGATGCGCGACCTTTATTCTGTGCCGCCATCAATTCTCTATGACTCTGAAGTACTGTCTCCATTTGCAATTGCATTTGCCTCTGCACTTGATCCGCCTGCCTGTTATTAACCTCCAGAATTTGTCTTAATAGAGCCTCTGTGGTATTTGTGGATCCAGTATTATCTGCTATCACCACTGGGCGAGTTACAGTAGCACCAGGTGCTATCGCCACACCATTCCTACTAGCCGCCTTTGGAGTTTCTGCTACCACCGCTGGAACTTCTTCTGCTACATGCCGGGCTTCGCCGACATCTGGTACCAACTGCTGCTGATTATTAGCTGTTGCTGCTCCTGCTGCAATTGCATTTTGAGCTGCCCCCCCTGCATTTGATGTTTCGCCTATGGTAAATCTTCCATCACCAATATGCTCGCCGCAGGCATTTGCTTCTACATGGCTGCTGATTCTTCTTAGCATGGGATTATGCTCAGGCGACCTTTCTGCATTCTCAAAACGAGTAATATCCTCTATGTAAACTTCCTCTTGGCGAGAGACTTGCTGAACAGGTAATTGGCGAGATGAGCTTGCCACATTAGGATCCACTGGACCAGCTGGTTCCATTGCTCTGCTTCTAGTGTTGTGACCACTGGGGAGTGTCGCTGGTGTAGGAAGGATAGGGTGTCGAGGAGGCCTACCCGCCGGGGCTTTATCGCTTCTTCCTCTAGGACCCATTCGCCGAGATTCTGTAAGAGAAGACAAACACACTTCCTGACAGTATTGCTCTGTTAGTACTGTGGGTAAATGCCAAATAAGTTAGTTGGGTTACTTTTCAAGATATTGATGAATGAAATACAAAAGGAACAGTTTTACATCACGTGATGTGCAAATGATGACCTAAGCATGACCAAAATTGCAAAAACATCCTATGTGATTGTGATTCTGAAGTCGAAATGATAGTACGACCAATATTTTGACCAAAATTTTAAGATGAAATTTCTTTTATGAACCCAAAGTTCATATCAAATATCAGAACTAACACTCTTCTTACCGGAAAATATATATCTATATTTGAAAATTCCTACCACAAATAGCAATTTTCCTTCTAAACAACTAACTTTTCTTCAACTCATGTGAGAAAAGTGAAATTTGTGATGAAATTGACCCAGCAGGCCGGTCAATCATTGTTTATAAGCATGCTAGCACTCAACACAGCATGATTTCCTTTAATAGCA
The DNA here is from genome assembly GCA_023529015.1 of Papaver nudicaule. NCBI lineage: Eukaryota > Viridiplantae > Streptophyta > Magnoliopsida > Ranunculales > Papaveraceae > Papaver > Papaver nudicaule. Next base: position 533 of record JAJJMA010253381.1, on the reverse strand, counting down.
AAAAATGTTCACCGAGAATCCAGATCCATCACCATAGCATACTAAAAATACATTAATGCTTTCTATTCTTAGTGATACTGTACAAGAGAATCTTTATAGCAAATTGTCTAGCATACCATGTATAGTAAAACAAGGGCAGAATCATGAAGAGATGTCACATGGCGAGCTTAACATCCCAAAATAGTATGAAGATTTTGCTGAAATCCAACGGCGAGCTCTAAAAATTCCAATATCATATCATATATAGAAACAAATAACATGTAGCAAGACCTCAACTCACACTCAGAATTAAAGAAAAACATAGATGAGCTAAAGCTCACAAAGAATCAACAGGAAGTTCTATATATAGCGAGCGAAGGTAACTAAGACATTACCGACGAGTTGTTATGCATGTGATTCATACCATATATGGAAAGAAAGGAACATCGACAAATCATATCAACAAATCAAGGAAACACAAATCCAAAACCTTTTCTAGCGCCAAAATGTAACTGTGTAAAATCCCAATGGTTAGATCTTACACAGTACACCCA
>JAJJMA010253368.1:0-10776 GCA_023529015.1 Papaver nudicaule | reverse complement strand
ATTGGCCAAAACCGAAGAATTGCGCCAACCCGGGTTGACGCAACTGGGTGCTGGTATTGGCCAAAGCAGGCATTCCCTTAGGCACCTAGCAAAGTCGTCGCAGTCTGTCGATGCTGCTATTTGGTCAAGTAATTATTCATCATGGCTCATTAGTTCAGAGATAACAAAATTATGTTACCCACACTTATACTGAGTGATCCTGCTGGAAACCATTCAAGGTAGGCTACACATGTAACTTGTTGGGGTCATTATGATACTACCCGTTATTCTGAACTTAATCCTTCGTGACATACCATGGGTTTTCACTCGGATAGTAAGCCCATCAATCAATAAAAATGATATTTTACAATTTTGTCCATATGTTAAAATCCACCATCAACAGTCGATAATAGAATAACTTGCAAGACAATTGAATAACTTTGAGAAACTATTTGGAATTGAACCTATTGGTAATGCAATCTAGACTCTGGAGCTAGCTTTAAATAAACAAACAGTTGGTATTCTACCATCCACATCACTTAGGTGGACTTAATTAAAAGACATAGTAAATCGTATCAGTTCATATAGTAAATCAAAATCAGAAGTTACGTAAGCAAAAAACTAGGACCAAATAATTATCGAAAAAATTACATGGAAAGTACCACCATACCTATCTTGGACTATAGTAATTTTAGTCGTAGTTATGCGATTCAACTATAGTAATTTTCAATTATATTCTTGTGTGTCCAGTCCAGATTATCTAATAAGCAAAGCCATCATATTTAATTGATTGTGAACGAGTAATGCCATTAAGAACTTTATGATGTTTTCTACAATTGTAAATAGTATATGTGGTAATGAAAAGTTTTCTTTTTATTCAAACTGGAAAGTTATATGTTTTTTTTGTGATTCATGTGATAAACCGAAAAGATTACTTATTTTCTCAAACAATTGTGGATAAGTATATTAGTTCATCGTAAACAATAGTGTAACAAGATATTTATTAAATTATTTAATGTTGATAGTATATTATACGAAGGTAAGTTTATCAAGGTGGCACTGAAAAAAACATTAATATTAAAATGTGAAGTTTATTACTATTTATAACTGGCCAAGACAGAACTATTAATTTTTATCAATATATAAAGGTTATTAATATATAGAATATCAATATATAGAGTTTTACGGTATTGTGTAAAAAAGGACTCTCGAATTCGGTCGAAGTAAGTGTTTACGTTACACTCCACCCAATTTTTGGAGTTGATGTAAGCGTCTCGACGAAAGTGTTGTAGACCTGAAAAACAAATAATTATAGATACATTAATCACTTGTTGCAACATGTGGTAAAAAGAGAGAGAGCGTGAACAAACCTGATTTATCGTGCGCATCAAATCTTCCGCTCCAGGTGGCTGGAATGTAATGTCAGGTTTATTTGTCGGGCCTTTGATATCCATCCCGTGACTAGCTGCATAATAGATCTCGGGTACTAGAACAAACCTTTCGATCTACAGACAAATTACAAATTGTTGAGAGAAACATAAATTTTAATCGTACAACGAGGTGATTTTTGTAAACCTTTTCCATGCTTCTTCCGGTGACAATCACGGTTGGGAAGCGTTTTGCCACAACTTTCACAATCTTTTTCATCTGTTAGATATAAACAGAAAGATTTTCAGATAAAAATAGATTTTTTTATTTTTTAATTTCTTTTTCCGGAGAGATTTTAATATAATGATTTGGTGCCAGACTTACTGTTGGTACATATACGCACGCTCCGGGACAACTACGACGGGGGAAAGGGTTCCTTCGTACTCTAAAAATACTACTAATTTTTTCCTTTTGATGCGCGCATTATATCAGAAAACTGCTTCAATGCGGATGGGTATGTGATCTGCCAATGCGAGTAACTCTACAACTCGTATTCACCTCGCTTGGGTGATGAATCTCTCATGGTAGCGATTAGTGTCTCTCGTGACACTTTCTTCGCGGAGAAAAACCTGGAAAATTTAGAATGAACTTCGATTAGATAACTGGAACTTTACATGCTTTCATGCATGGCATAGTAGCATTAGGAATATTATACACAACTTAATACTTATGTCAGATTAGGTAACAATGACCTTTTGGAATCGAACCATTAATCAGATTATTTTCAACACGAAATCCCCATAACGAAGTACGTACAATATTGTTCAAAAAAAAAAATACGTATGGTATGAAAAGAAGAAATCTCATAATCAAACTTGTTTGGCAGATGTCACTATAGTACAATGGTTAAGTCGTTGGATGACGACACCAACGACCTGAGTTCGAAACTCATCTGCGTCGGGTAGGGAGAATTTTTCTTTATTTCTTTGCCTAGCTATCTGGGCTTGTAGGTAGTGGACTTCGGTCCAACCTTTAATATAACTTTTTAAATGTTAAAAATAAATTAAAAAAATCGAACCTATTTGAGAACAAGAACAGAGAGTCTCGGTAGAATTGAACTGATGAGGGAATTAGATGACACATACGTCTAATAGTTTTAGTTTAAAAATATATCCAAGATCTCTATAAAAGGCTTGGAAAAGTTTCGAATGAACTTCGAGAAACTATTTGAAATTGAATATGTTGGTAATGCAATCTATATCTGGAGCTAACTTTAAATCAACTAACAATTGGTATTATTATGTTATCCACATCACTTAGGCGAACTTAATTACATGATAGTAAATGGTGTCAGTTCAAATAGTAAATCAAAATCAGAAGCTAACTAAGCAAAAAACTAGGACCAAATAATTAGAGAAAAAAATTACATGAAAAACACCACCATACCTATCTTGGACTATAGCAATTTTAGTCGTAGCTATGCGATTCGACTATATTAACTTTCAGTTATATTCTTGTGTGTCCAGTCCAGATTATATAATGAGCAAAGCCGTGTATTTAATTTAAAAAGAGTTGAAAGTGGAAAAAATTGAATGCAAGAAGAGTATCAAGGAGTTTAGATCATAAAACGAAAGATCCTTGATTTGGTAAAGAACCATTTATTATAACCGTGTTATTGGGTTATAGACCAAAGTTGAGATCTAATTTTGTGAACTGGTACGGCCATTAAGAATTTCATGATGTTTTCTACAATTATAAATAATACTAGGCGCTAAATATATGTGTGGTAATGAAATTTTTTCTTTTTATTCAAACTGGAAAGTAATTTTTGTTTTTTTGTGATTCGTTTGATAACAACCGAAAAGATTACTTATTTTTCTCAAACAATTGTGGATAAGTGTATTAGTTCATCGTAAGCAATAGCGTAACAAGATGGATATTTATCGAATTATTTAATGTTGATAGTATACCGAGTGGAAAGTTTATTACGGCGTGACTGAAAGGAAAAAAAACATTAATATTAATTGTGGAGGTTATTATTATTTATAACCGGCCCAAGAGGGAACTATTATTTTTTATCAATATATAAAGATTATATATATATATATATATATATATATATATAGTTTTTACTGTATTGTGTCGAAGTAAGTGTTTACATGTATTTTGTGGGCAAAACAATAAAGAGAATCTAAGGGGTGAAGTGTGTAATTGTTTTAGTATTCGAGAGATCAAGATCGAAGAACACTCGCCTAAACTAAGAAATGTCCGTTCGAGTACTGCTACACTTAAAAAAGAGAGGACATAGGGTTGGTTTAATGGAGGGAAGCTAAGAAAAATGAGATCGGAGAATTTGCTATAAAACGTTGTTGCTGTGAATTAAGTTGCTGAACCAGTGTTTAAGTAGAGCTAGAATGGATTTTTAGTTCTCACTAGTATGTTGAATGCTGAATGAGACAGATGGATTGATTGTGAATGAGATGATTTCCAAACTGGTCGAGTGACCTATTTATAACAATAAAATTCCAACTGATCTTGTAAGAGTGGAAGAGTGGGAGAGTGGAGTGAGTGGAAAACATGTTAAGAATCTTATGCCTGGTAATTAGGAAAGACTAATAACCCACGTCCACTTCCAATTTTCCTAGAAACGTTCACACGATTTAGTTTCTTTCCCGTTGAGTGATTGTGTCGTTGCAATCACACGTGCCGTAGACCGCCAAACCAAAACCCTAAATAATATCCCCCGTGTAACTTACTTGATTCTCGTAAGAATTGTTAAGTATTTGATATTTGTTAAGTCAAAGCTGACTAAATACTAGTAAACTCTTGATTAGCCATCATATGGGGCATATGGAGCCTTGGCATTGAGTCGTAGTATTTTTTTAAATAGTTTAAGTAAATCCTCTAGAGCCAGTGATTGAGCTTGTGCAATCTCATTGGCTGATGGGTTTAATGAAAACCTCTATCGTCCAAGGATTGAGCTTGGCAATCAGGATTAGACATAAAATAATAGAGACTTGTTATCTCTCGGCAAGAATTGAGATAGTGCAATTCTCAGTATTCCATGAATCTAGGAATTTAGCTTGTGGCAGAGGCATAAGAATGCATAATAATAGTAATACGTCATAGCCATGATCCATAATTAAGAAATCTAGTACTGATTATAGAAGTGATAATGTTGGATTTTAACACAAGGATAAAATTGTTAAACATAAGTGCATTGTTTCACACGGTAGTCATTAATAGGCTCAGTAAAAAGTAGTGGGTTTAGAACAAGCCCATGTTCGAAAAGATTAGTCTTTACAAATACCCAACAAAGTATAGTGAGACATCCTTTAACCAGGAGAGCAAGACTATTGTAGCGACTCTGGTCATGAAAAGGTAATCATGGGTACATAAGCCCTTTGACACCAATTATTGATGGTATGGGCTATGAAAGCGATCGCTACTCGGTGTAGCCATTACAAATCATGATTTAAGCAGAAGAATGGGACTAGCCATGATGACTCTGTTTACGGAAATGCCTTGGCCAGTCTATGGCCAAGCCTATTTTGCCAGCGTCGTCCATTGGCATGCTTGGCCAGTCTATGGCCAAGCATATTTGGCCAGCGCCATCCCTTGGCTAGCGCCGTCCCTTGGCATGCTTGGCCAGTCTATGGCCAAGCCTATTTGGCCAGCGCCATCCCTTGGCCAGCGCTGTCCCTTGGCATGCTTGGCTAGTCTATGGCCAAGCCTATTTGGCCAGCGCCGTCCCTTGGACACCTTAGCCAATTAAACTTACATGCAGCGCCATCCTATGGCGTGCCTTGGTCATCTATGGTCAAGCTTGTTTTCAGGACCTACTCGACTTACCATCCATGGTATTGCAACAGAAGTAATCTCATGTCAATACATACTCTAGTCAAGCAAATACTTGAGGTATTTCCTGAGTATCTATATTCTCCAGCACGAAAGTCATCTCACATAATTGAATGTTTTCTTATAATAAGTATTGTTAAAGACTCAGCGTCCAGTGATAGCAAAATCAAAAATTCAACACAAGTTGACTCGAATGACAAAAATTCAACAGAGATGTCAAACGTGTCACAAATGAGGGGAATTTACATTAGGGTTTTGGTCTGGCGGTCTACGGAAGTTGTGGCTTGACACCCACTTAGAAAGAGGTTATGTTCGTGGGAAATGCTGGTGTAATGGGTAGTGGGCGTCACTGGCAGTTTGGCTATCTCCACAGGAGTAACTCCATCATTCCACTATCTCCAGTTTACCATTTTCCTCCACGATTAACAAGAGATCAGTGTATTTATGAACATACTATAAATAGATGATTCTATCTATTTTCCAAGGATAACTCAACTCAACTAAGCACAACCTGAACTTGAAATCAAATTCAATTCAATCTCACGGCTAGTGAAATCCTGGCAAAATCCTAGGGAAAACCAAGTTGTCTCTAACAACCATTATTTTCCTAAGTTGTTCAGAAACCGCAAAATACCTTTTCAACCAGAAATACGTGATATCACTCTTTCTCTGCTTCCCTCCCTAAGACCAACCCTATCTCCTCATATGTGACCGAACAAAATATGGAACGGCCATTGTCTTGGTTTAGGATAGATTTGTTCGACTTTGATCTCTCGAACTTGAAAGTACTCTTTTGCAGTACATTGTTTTTCACCCTAAAACAATTGGCGACCACAGTGGGAGATCAATATCTCGGTTTCAGAAATTTCATTCTTTATTCAAGATGGTTGAGATAAGGTCAGGATCAGATACCAGAAACACAAATCCTTCCTATGGAAACGTTACCACCACCAATGCAACTCTTATCACTCCAGATGCCCCCGTTTCTCCGATAATTCTCAACATGCCCGAAGAACCTGTTATCCCAAGCCCCGCTACCATACCTGATGCCAGTCCTCCTGCCAAGCCTAGTCAAGATAAACGAAAAGGAATCATGGAAGAACTATTGAAAAAGCAAGGGTACCGAAATACTACCAACTTTTCGTTTGGGCTCGTGAGTCTTATGGTAAGATATGGACAATCTCAAAAATCAATATCCAAATCTGATAACCAGAGTCGGATCACAAGTGATCGGTCCAATGCAAGACAAGGCTTGGCAAATCCCCTGGATGGATTATGGACCAACCCGACGGTTATGAATAACGTACTTCTTGTTTATGCTTTAATTATATAATCAGAGAATATAATGCGGAAAGTAAAGCACACAAGACACCAGAGATTTTTTTAACGAGGAAACTAGAACTTGTAGAAAAACCTCGGGACCTCGTACAGATTGAACACCGCACAGTACAAACTGTCTACAAACACTAACCTACTATCTGACTTCGGTCTGGGATGTAGCAGAGACCAATTCAAGCCCTCCAAGCGAACTGGCTACTGTTGCACTCCTTACGTCTCTAGATCCCCCACAGATCGTCACGCACTTGATTTCCCTAGCTGACGTCCTTTACATGAATAGGAGTTGCTTTAATCGTTGTTAAAGGCTTGTGTCAATAAATCTGGCTTTGCAACTTCAATTATCAACTGTATGTTTGAACTGTCCTCTATCAGTTTGACATACACAAAGTGAATTCCTTCGGACTGCTCCAGGTCATACGGAAATCTACTTACAAGCGGGGGTTGACAAGTAAACCGAGTAAACTATGCCCAACTTGTCTCTACCTCAGTTGTAAAATGAATCACTTAAGAAACTTATACAACTGGAGCTAACTAGGTCTTACAACACCGAGTGCAGCCGTCACGTTGTTTCCTTCAACCCTGTGTCTAACATATCAGTTCTTGAATGGCCTTATATCAGAAGAGAAGGAGTGTAGAATAGACAAGAACGTGATAGGTTACCAAGGTTACAGCTTAATCTGATTTCAACCACTAAGGTCTCAATATCCTACCTGTGCTTCCCAACTCTCAAGAGAAGTCTTTATAGTCGTTAGGTAATTCCCATAGAGGAACTGCTACCTAATAGAGGATGACTATACCACAACAAGCTTTCACCGAAGTGAAAAGAGTTTACGATCACTTCCACAAAGGACCTTCACGTATGCTTGATGCTTGTGGTTTTTTTGTCCTGAAACCCTCTATTTATAGTACTCAATAGGATAGGTTGCTTAGGAATAAAGCAACTAGTTACTTGTCCCACAAGTTTGGTAAACCCTAACTTGCAAACCAAGTAAACATAGATTTATCTAAATTGGAATTCATTAAACATTTATCTGCCAAGTGGTTTATTAGCTCTTAACCATTTCAAGATAGAAATCCAACAGACCTGAGATAATCTTTATCTTATTGATTCATTGAGATTCGTTATATGGACCACAGAAGATATATTCGTGATAACCAAGTCCAAGTAAGAGATAAAAAAAAGTTAGAGTTTAACCCCGTGTGAAATTCCAGAAGACTATCCACGTTGACGGTTCGGGAACTGTCCTTCTGAATTACGACCCAATACATCGAATCTAAGGTTCACGTACATGTACGTGTACAAATTGATGTTTTGGAACTCAAGAGTAAAATCCGGAGTCACTGTTCACCAACCGGTTCGGGAACCGTCGTTACTCAAAATTAGGGTTAACTTGATCCGCTGGAAGTTCTGGGTTGTGCCAGTACTTAGACGTGTTATACGCCCTCAGCTATAATCCACTGGACTCTTGCTCAAGAGTACTCCTTTAGATTCACCCTGTTAGAGCATGGCTCGGTCAACCTCACTAAGTGTTGGTATGTCAAGCTTAGTTGTCAACTTTAGTGATAAAAACTCGACCGCTAAACAACACACAATTAGGTGAAGTCATGTGAGAGAGTTAGCTTTAGGTTGTGGAAGATTTGGGTAGGATTTAGAATCACTGGTTGAAGAGTTGAAGAAAGAATGAAGATCAAACGAAGACATCCGGCTTTGTCATTCAACAGGTTAGTGAATCTAAATAACGTGATTCCATTATCTTTTACACTTGTGCTACAAAAGACATAAACATAACTCTTAGCTTGAGATTTACGTTATGACTTGATCACTTGTGATCAGTGTGTCTTATGATAACTCCGCTTTACCACTTGTGGTATTAGTGTGTAGTTATGACGTTTTAATATTGCTTAGAGCTTTCTTTTCTTCTCCGTCTCTAAGTTGATATAAAGGTTTTTCGTAAAACCTTTTCGAGTTGGATATAGCAATGTGATGTTATCTCGGTTGTACTACGGGATTTAATCCATCACAGTATTGTGTCTCTTCTTACCTAGTCTGGCTCTGTCGGATTGATTGCATATATTTATATGAGCCAATGTAAGAGAGATCGTGACTCACACTTATGTTGTGTAGACTCGAAATACTGTTGTTTCTGAGATTCAAATATGACGTCGTGGTTTGGCTCTGAACTCTGAAGTTCTGAATCATTCATTTGATTCTCTATATGAACATCTTGTATGCCATATCTCACTTCTGGATTCCGAAACCATATTTGTATATCTTAACTTATGAAGTTTCAACGTTTGAACCTCAATGTAGGTTTTGATAAAACTTGACGTTGATTTCGAAACCATAATCTGGTTTTCGCATTCATAAGCTATTGGTCCGAAATGTAAACATTGTGACTAATGAGATATAATGGATTCGAAACTATGTTTGTGTGGCTGACAGTGACTTGAGAATCGAGGCCAATGTGTCTTGACCATGTGAGATCTAAAAGGTCGAAAATTCCCTGGGGGTTCCTAAAGGTTTATGTCAACCGGAAATATATACCTGTATGTCGAGGCTAAAAAGCTGTGATGGTGAAACGGTTCTCGACCACATGGACTCTCAAGTTCGACACCAAACATTTGTAGAGAAATTAATATGTGTTTCTTGTTTCGAAACCTTAAACAAGGTTTTGTTAAACAAAATCTAGATTTCGAAACCAAGCTTTAGGTTTCGCTATATGGAAACTTGATTTGGGAACCTTAAATAAGTTCCGGTCATATAATGAACTTTAGGTTCCGAAACCTTAATTTGGTTTCTGCCAAAACTGACGTACGTTTCTAAACCTGAATAAGGTTGACTCAGAATGCGTAACTTAGAAGTTCAAACTCTACATTTATGATTTGTGCTTCAACGAATTAATGAGTTTGATATTCTCGGTTTGAAGTTTGAACTCGTTCATCTTCAATGTACAATTAAGTGGGATTGAGTCATCATCTGGAAAATGGTTAGTCGCTCTAGTTAGTGGACACATGATTATGGATCAATACTGTACGTGATTAAATCTTCGTATGCTTTACTACTTGATCAAATATTCATTTGATTATTCATTTGATGTTTTGATTTGAATTCTTGGATATCATTAACATGACATCTATATTGGAATCAAGAATTCTGGAGATTTAACATTTTGCTAGTTACTCGTGGAATCTCGCACCGTACTTCCGATGGTATATCTATTTGCGTGATTCAGAACGTCTGAACCAATGTGTTCACTTAAGCTTAACACACAAGGCTTTGTCCATGTTTGTTATGATGCGTTTATGCGGAACGTTGAACCACGTTGAACCAGATCCCTCTTCCACCTAGGTTCGTCTGGTTAGCCCAGCAATACCAAGGAAGTAATGTCGACATTATAAAGCTGGTGATGACATTTGGAAGTAATAATATCTAAGGAGATTTTCGAAACTAAGGACACGTTTTCGAATTGAGATCTTTTCCAGGGATCATATTTGGTAAGCACCATATTTCAATTTTAATAAGAAATATCCAAATATACCTTAAGATATTATTTGCTTTGATTGCTCTTGACTAAACATGTTTCGAAAATATATTTTCTTTATAGAATATATTTTTCTTAAATGTAAAATGCTAGAGTATCAGTTCTCATTAAAAGCTATGAGACTAAATGGGGAATTTCGGAACTATTATGTAAATGTGCTTTGTGGAATTTCCGAAATTAAACTTTGCCTCATTTCAAAGTTAAAGCCTTAGTCAATATAAATAGGAGTGGTATCTCTCCTGAAAGCTTTAATCCCCTTGACCAAGCTCTTCTTCGGAATTGTTAGCTTGTGTTGCCGCTTTTCTTTTCAGTTACCTTTGAGCTTTTGCTCTCGGTCTAGAATTGCGTGAAAGTCTTCTCTCGGGACCGAGAAGCCTAGAAGTACCTCTTACGGGAAACTAGTTTTATGTTTACTAGTCTTCTTTGTATTGTACTTGTGTTTTGTTCTATCACGTCTATCAAACCTAACGATCTTGTTTATTCTAAGGTCCTTCTCTTCTGATATAAGGCCACTCAAGATCGTTGTGATTAGAACATACTCTTTATCTATTAACCTGGATTTTTCAGCAAGCCGCTTTCTGTTTGTGTGCCTAAACTATAGATATTGAGTGAAATCAAGATCGTTGTTATTGGATTTTTTCTTTGCAGGTACATCGTTCTTCACGGTCATATCATTACGTACTTGCTACAG
>JAJJMA010253353.1:48489-59585 GCA_023529015.1 Papaver nudicaule | reverse complement strand
TACAGCCTGTTTGTTTGTTTGGCGTTTTTTGCCTTTGGCGTTACAGCATGTTTGTTTGTTTGGCGTTTTTTGCCTTTGGCGTTACAGCCTGTTTGTTTGTTTGGCGTTTTTTGCCTTTGGCGTTACAGCCTTTGTAATGTTGTTGATAGCATTTGGAGTTTGACTTCGGTGAGAGTTGCATCAATGAGTGCGATTTTCTTTTATTAAGTCTCTTCGGATGTTTCTTACAAATGGAATTACTTTCTCAAACCAAGTGTTTCATGTACCTCCCCTCCACTGGGGTTTTCAATCGTTGTCCTTCAAGGTTAATCAAACTGTAAGTATCATTACCGAGGCGCTTTTCGATAACGAATGGGCCGATCCAGAAAGGCTCTTGCTGAGTGTCGTTGCCGTTGCTGAACTCGCCTGATTGTTCATTCGGAGTCTGGGGGTTGTATGTTGCCATTAGGAATTGCTCTCTGTTTTCTAGATGTGGATTTTCTTCGCCTCCTTCCTGTTTCAGGCTTGGCATCCCAGCTTCGATGTCGGCTATGAACTTTGCTATGCTTTCATCCGATATCTTCGGGTTCTTGACTGGTTCCGAGCATTCCTTACTTGCTTCTCTAGCTTGTACATCGATTTCGTGGCATGCCCTAGCCTTGGTAGGATCACCTCGGATTTCAGCGATCCCTGCTGGTGTTGGGAATCTGATCTTTTGATGCAAAGTGGATGCAACACCCATGATGCTATGCAACCACGGCCTACCCACAATGGCATTGTATGGGGAATCTATGTCCACCACACAGAATAAAGTTGGATGTTTCTCGCTACCGGCATGAACTGTGAGCATTAACTCTCCTCGGGGTGTTGACGGCTTTCCATTAAAACCAAATATATTGTAGACCGAAGGCACCAAAGCAGCTTTCTTGCTCTTCATTTTGTCAAAGGTTTGTCCAAATAGTATGTCCACCGAACTCCCAGGGTCCACCAATACTTTAGTCATGGCTATCTTCCCCATTTGAAGGGTAATAACCAAAGGGTCATTGTGCATTCTGCCCTCATTGGGGATGTCCGCCGCTGAAAAGAACACCAGCTGCTTCTGCCATTCCTCCAAGCGAGTCCTTGTGACCACACTAAGTATCTCTTGTCCATCTAAGTCTCTTTTGTGGATGCGCCCAGTCTGGATTCCTTCAAGTCCCTTCGTATGAACTATGGAGTTGCAAGCTCCGAACCTTGGGATATCTCTGTCGATGGTAATTACATAGGCTTCGTGCTTTGGTTCGTCCTTGGGCAGCGGTTGATTAGGGGGAGGGTGTGGCAGTTCTAGTAGGTGCTTGAACTGATCCCTGGCGATAAAGAAGTAAATTTGATCCTGTGCCGTGACACAGTTTTCGGTGGTATGCCCAAAAAACTTGTGAAATTGACAGTAGTCTCTCGAGTTTTTTGTGTGCTTGGGCTGGTTTCCCCTGCTACGAGGATACCTTATCTCATTGGCAAATTCGGATTGTTCAATGATCCGAAGAGCATCTTCAATGGGTACACAGAGCTTTGGAAGCTTTCTGTCGTGGAATGCAGGAAATCCTGGTTTAGTCGCTCCAAACTTTCTGTTACCCTGCCCTTGCTGACTACTGTTTCCTTCGAACTCCCCCCGAGAGTTGTTGCCTCGGTTGTCATTGTATTTTCGGTTATCATGGTATTTTCCATCGCCAAATTTGCCTTCGGTCCCATATCTACCACTGTCATCTTCTCTTTCTCGCTTTGTAATGTCCCCGAATTGAGTGTTGGTTGCTTGCCCTCGCTCTTCGAGCGATAAGTTGTTTATCGAATGAACTTGTTTTAAGATAGTTTCCTTTCCCAGTGCTGCTTGTTCCTTTATTTCTTCCAGGGTGATTCGTTCCTTTTGATACTTTCGAAGGTCTTTTAGCGTCTTAAGGTTCTTCGAGAAGAGTCTATCGTATAGAGGGTTGTTTTTGTCGAGAGCGTTGAGGAAAGCTCGTACTTTGTCCCTTTCCGTGGCTCCATTTCCTACTTCGACACACTGTTCGGTCCACCTGCTTGTTAGGCTTTTGGTTGACTCTCCTGGTCGTTCCCGAATGCTGAATAGTTTCTCTACCCCAGGCTTTGATGAGTTGTTATAGAGGAAGTGTAGTATAAAAACTTTTGAAAGTTCCTCGAAAGATGAGATCGAACCAGCCGCGAGATTGTCATACCAGGCGAGGGCTTCTCCTTTTAAGCTAGAGGGAAAATACTTGCAGAGCACTTCATCTCTATCGGCGTAAGCCAGAAAGACTCGGAGATACATCTTGACATGTACAGTAGGATCTCCTGATCCGTCGAAGATGGAAGTGAAAGTGGGCATTGTGCATTTTACCGGAATAGGTAATAAAAGGATTTCTGGGCTTAGCGGTGACCGGTTGACATCATTCATAGCTTTAGTGAGTTTTATCCTGTCGCTCGATTGGATTTGGTTATCAAAAATTTCTGCTCGGAGTGCTTTAATTTGATCCATCATTACTTGTTGTAGGGCTCTTGCCTCAGCATCTCTCTTCGTTGGGTTGCCCTCGCTGAGTGTTTGCATGCTTGCCTTTGTATATGCTGGAGGTTCAGTCTTTTTACTTGATACCGTGATTCCATGACCTTTACTGGTTCCCCTGACCTTTGTGTATGTTTTGGATTCGGAGGGTTCCTTCGGACGAGATGCGTTACTCGGACGAGAGTGTCCCTCGCTGCCTCCCTTGTAGTTGGACGCCGATTTTTCCGCTACCTTTTTGTTTGCCTCGGCGAGCTGCTTCTTTAGCTTTTTTATTTTCCTGTTTTTCAAGATTAATTTTCTAAATTGTTCAGCTCTGGCCGTATTTGCTTCGGTAGGCTGATGCTCGGGTAGTTCATTTTCAGGATCAGATGCTTCGTCCTCATCTTCCTCGTTTTCTCCATTTTCTTCTTGTATCTGCTGTGGACGGGGTTCTTCGGTCTCTGGAAATCCGTTTCCATCGGGACCTAAGTCCTCAACCACCACTTCGTCCTCGTGTATGTTCTCTCGGTGTTGGACTGTGCTAGCCGCTACTTCGGGAGACAATCATTTACTGGTCGAGAATCTGGTGTTGTGCTGTCTGGATGATCCAGTACCTTGCCTCGAGGACCCTACTCGCTGCTTCGGAGCGTGTTCTGATTGGGAAGCCATTCTGGTGATGACCTGTCAAGAAACAAAAAACCCGTGAGGTCCAAGGCGGCTAGCGCAGTGTACTTTGTCGGCCATGTAAATCTACTCTGCAACTAATTTTTTCAGACGAATTTGAATGTGTCGTATTTGCCCTTTTTAGATATATCCTTAACTACCTATTTTGTCTTTTAGCTCAAATGATGCCTTTTCATCTAGTTTTTTTTTTGATAGGTTTTATTTCCAAATATGGCATGAAATTAGAGAACCCTAAGATGGATTTTTATGAATATCATGAATTTTGAGAACCCTAAAATGGATTTTTATGAATATTATGAATTTTGAAACCCTAAGATGGATTTTTATGTATAACATGAATTTTGAGAACCCTAAAATGGATTTTTATATATATTAAGAATTTTGAAACCCTAAGATGGATTTTTATGAATAACATGAATTTTGAGAACCCTAAAATGGATTTTTATGAATATTATGAATTTTGAAACCCTAAGATGGATTTTTATGAATAACATGAATTTATCGCTTGGATTCTATGCTACGAGAAGTTTAAAGCGAGTATTAACTGCCTCTCTCGGAGATCGACTTCGTCACTCCGAGGTTTTGAGAACTTTTTAATGGATGACTTTGTCATCTGATGTTATGCTCAACAAGCTCTTAAACACGCTAAAGCCTTTAAGGTCTTTTAGATGCTTAAGATACAGGAGCTTCTTCTTGAAAAACAAGCTTTTAAAAAAAAATCTTTTGAAAAGATTAGAAAAAATAAGACAAAAATTTGAAAACCCGAAAATTCACAGGCAAACCCTAAGTTGTTTTAATCAGTCCTTGTTTCTAGCGCCAAACTGTACGAGTAGAAAATCTGCATAGGTACTCTGGGTGCCAAATCCATCAGATCTACTCGCACATACAGTTTACAGACGAGATTCAGTGGTGCGAAGACCACAAGAACATCACCGAAGATGCTTTGAACAGTATTTAAAGACCTTATCGAAATAGTAAAAACGAGATAAAGAAGACTTTCTATGTATTTCTAATGCTGAGATTACATGAATAAAACCCTAAGGAACTAGAGGAGATTACAAACCTAATCTCTCTCTTGCTGCTTAGGCTTAACCCAAAGAGAATCCAACCCTTACAACATTTTCCAAGCTCGCCTTATATAGGCCGAGCTTGAGTGGTTTACAGCTAATAAGACAAGAGACTCAATCGTGGTGGTGTCAGTTCCTGTCGAGTAAGGCGGTTTATGCCCCGAGGCTGAGTCCTGGGCTTCGGTCCTTCAGTCGTGGTCTGAATCCTTCCCTTCCGAGTCTTTACTTCGTTTGTGTGTAATTGCTTCTTCTTCTCTGAGCTGATCTGAGGCATCGCTACTGATCCTCTCGGTGTGGTTGGGCTTCCTGGATGCGAGACACGTGTTCCGAGGGGTTTTACCCCCTACATCCTGAGCATTTTTCTTAGCTTCATCGAGAAAGTAGTTAAGCTCGATAGCCAATTCTCGAGCATTTTTCTTTGCTTCCTCTTCAAGATGAACTTTCAGGGTCGATTCTGCAATAAGTAGGGCAGATGCATTATCCTTATCCAGCTCAGCTTTCGCAACAACATGCTTCAAACTCATTTCGATACCTACAAACCAGGATAAACAAGTTAGAATGGACTTCGAAGACATATCAAATTCACAATAAAATATTTAAAGCTAGATATCCTACTTTCTTTGATCACAGCATAATCAGTAACCTACTGCTCGTTGGAAAAACGAGGTCTGGTAACCTTATTTCTAATATCAATATCAGGTTCCACCCCAGTTTAGCAAGCTCAATTCGATACTCATTTACCATTCTCGGGAAATGATCTTTCGAAGAGTTAGATTTCGCAAGGTCTAAGCTAACTTCGTTATAACCCCTCTTCAAACCTTTGTTCACCTCTGTCAACTCTTGGTTGGCATTCCTAAGTGGCAGCATTTTGAACTTTCAAGTTTATAATTTCATCATCCAATTTCTCAATCACAACTTTGCCAGAGGCATGAATTGCTTGGTCCCTCCGAGCATCATCTCTCTCTTTGGTCAGGCGATTTATATCGAGTTGATATTGGTGTATTTTCTGTGCCATCCGACGGTTCTTTTCTTTCTCCTCATGGAGAAAACCCTGGACAGAAGACCTTCTATTTCTTGATTGATTGAGACTACCCTAAGCTTCAGATCTCTTCCTTTGATAGTGATCCCGGTCACTCCGAGCTTCATTCTTTTCCTTAGCAAGACGATCGAGACGATCTTGTTGGCCATTTTCCAGGTCATAGGAAATATTAGTGTACTTACGGCTTGCTCGAGAGTAAGTATCAAGAGCTAGGTTAGCTCGATGAAGTTTTTCCTTCTCTTGATTTAACTCCCTTTTGACATCGATAAAAGGAGTTCAGCATCGACTATGGGAATCAACAAGAATCAAAATAAGAAGAGATATACGTGCCATCTTAACACGCTCAGCAGCAATACGACTTTTTCCAGCAACCAGTTCTTCATGTATTCGGTAAAATTGTCGTTCTTAATGATAAACATCATCATGCCGATGGAATGAGTAGTTCAACAAGGTCGTTTTGCGACTATCGCCCTGTGAAACGAAGATCAAAGTATTAAAGTAGCAACACTATCTAAGGAAACAACATTAAAAGTAAAACAAAACTCACTTACCATCTGATGAAAATAAAGATGTTCTTCAAAAGAAAAAAACTGGTTGAGGGTTGCATGCATCCTTTAGACACTCGCCACTAAAAAGACTAGCAACCTTCTGGCGGAAATTGGGATTGAGAGGAAAGTTCGAAGGATCATAGGCATTAGCACTAAAGCGAGAAGACACTTATTTAGCAAAATCACATGGGTCTGGTCTCTCTCGAAGTAGTTTCTTAAATTTTTTTGCAGAATATTGCTTTTGGTTTTCCTCCACAAAATCAGGAGCCCTTGGAAATTTAAAACCACCAGGCTGGTAAAAAGAACGGTTGACTTTGACAAATCTGAAGAAGCAACGACTTTTCCCTTTCGAGGTACAATAAGCTCAATGAGCGGAACATGATTTCCCGAAAGAAAGTTGGCAGTTGCTTCAACAGAGGTAGTAGTTGAAGAAGGAATGGTCACTTTAGTGAAGCTAGGGCCACTAGATATGATATTACAGCAAACAGAGGCAGCAACTAAGTTTACTGCCATCTGGGAATCATTTCAAGGATTAGAATACACCATATCCATCAAACTTTCTTCCTCATTAAGACCCCTTTCAGCACCTTTCATACCACCCTTCGAGGCTTGAAATGTTTCCTCCTTTGTCTTACCCAATTTCGCACCTTTCGCTGCCACCTTCTTAACCCTTCCACTTTTCATATCCTTTGAACTCTTCTTATTTTCACCAGCTTAGAAAAATATCAACGAGTAATCAGTTTCATCGAGCTCCTTCGCTTTGCTCTGCAGGAAAAGTCCCGTATTTCTCAGGAAACAAACAGAGGCAAGCATTCATACTAATATATTGCAAGATAGAGGGTGTTTGTTACCTGATCAATAGTCCCTTCTCCTGTGCATGCTCGCTTCGGATCTCTCGGAACATCCTCGATGGCATTCTTCCTTTTTAGCAACAGTTGGCGAGAAAACTCTTTCTCTTCTTCGGAAAAGTGTATAGTAAAAATATGCTGAGTTGAGAATTGGTGACCAACTTCGAACTTATCTCGAGGCTAGAAACGCCCCCAATCTTTCCAGCGACCAAGAACAGGCCCAGAAAATAACACAGGCTCCGTGTACCATGCTTCATCAAGGGAGTAATCAGGAAACCAGGAAGGAGGTTCTCGATGCCATCTCGAAGCTCAAAACGAACTCCCTAAGGAGCAGCTTCGATATCGAGAGTTAAACAAGCTCGATATATGCTTAAAGAAGTTGGCGGCAGTAAAATAGTATTTTGATATCGAGCCGGCAACAGAATTATCTTCCGAGCAAGAAACCCATTTGTTGATTAGTTGAATCGAACTGCAAGTCAATTGCATTACCCCTCGAGCTTCTGGCATCGAAAAGACAATCTCGAGAAATAGAGGATTTGAAAATTGATAAAGTGGAGGCAAAAGCCCTGCGAACATTTGATGAGCATTTATCAACAGTTGATTATCACCACACTTGTATTTCTCGAACAGTTCTGGAGTTAATCGGCCATCTGGAGGATGAACATAGGTAATATTGAAGGCAATAGGATTAAAACCTAAAGAACTCATTTAAGAATTAAAGCATCAATAGGATAGGAGGAAGTCATCTGAAGGGAAGGTTGTCGAGAAGAATTCGATAAAATGCTGCCGGAATATAAGTTGCAGCGGCGGGAACTCAAGAATCAATATGAAGGAAAGCAAGAAAAAACTCACCTTTATGAATCAACAGAAGAAATAAAAAAGTGGGTACTAGGCGATTTTGCGAAACAAGCAAGATTTTGGGTTAAAGATTAAAGTTTTAAGAAGAAGGAAGAAGTGAACATAGAACGGAGAAAAAGAAGAAGAGGAAGAGTTCGAAAAAAACAAGAAGAGGTTTTAGAGGGAGAAAATAAGCTTAAATATGAGGAAAAAATCGATGCTATAAGTGAAACGGTTAAAATGTGGCTAAAATCTCGGAAACGTGCAGGACGTATGTCACGGAGACGTCATCTCAGGCACACATAATAGGGCAGCGAGGATAGGTTTCCTTCCCCAGCATCTTCGATCCCTGGGAAAGGAAAGAGGTAAACTATATAGAGGGTAAATCCATTGAGCCACGCGTCGACATTTTAGGGGAAGAATATAATAGAAGGAACAACTTGAGGTGCAAAAGTTCATCGTTTAAAGCCCTTCTCAGATAGGTTAGTATCATCGAAGGAGAATTAAGAAACGAGGATCATGGAGCAATCGAAGAAAAGAGTGAAAATCAGCCTTAACCTGTGTCTTTGATCGAAGACTGAACATCAGCAAATAACGAGGATCATGGAGCAATCGAAGAAATTGTGGTGCCTTTGAGATCTCGACACGTGTTTGAACCAAATGTTGTCGTTATATTGGGTCCCTCTCCTCCCCCCTAAAATGGTTATGGACTCGCCTGAATCCGTAGATGCCTATTCAAAACCATGTTATTTTTAGTTATTTATTGTGTCATTAGTTTTTTATAAATATGGTACCAAAAATTCCGAGCTGATACCAAATTATTTAGGAACAAAAAGTAGTCATGACAGTTGGATCACTCAAATGGTACCTCTGCTATCTTGGGTACCCGCACATATAAATCACAGTTTTTAGTGTCAAAATAAAGTCAATTGCGATACAGAGAAAATACAGTAACCATTAAAAACTTAATGGAACAAACTAATTGTTACTTTATATTGACGGCAACAAAATGAGTACTAGCGTACCTGTGTGTTTTGTTTGGACAAAAAAATGCAACTAAAGGTATGCTCCTCGGAGTCTTATATAACTATCAGATTAATAAGATACAATCTAACATGTTGTTTCTAAAATGTAGAAGGTTCTGCAGGATCAAACGGCACAGCTGGATTCATGGCTCCCGAACAAAATCTTAAGAAAACAGTTAAGGAAAACCTGGAAAAATCGCAGATTCAAGTAATTAAGCTCATTCTTATTTTGTATATATGAAACACACCGACAAAGTAGAGTGTCATACAACGATAACATATAAATAGCAGTTTCACTCGAGGATGGCCTCATATTCACCACGTTCGTCAAGATCGAAGTTTTTGGAGACCAATAGGAGTGCACGTAATGCTCATTATGCAATGCAGAATTTTGGGAGATCGCAAAATAAAATCGAACTGTAAAGCATGCAAACAACCGGGCAAACCAACACTAAGTTGACTAACAACCATTTCATCAATATTGTTATGATTCTAACCATAAATCATATTCAAGAATATGACTAAAAAAAAATCAAATACATTATGCAAATTTGGATAGAGATAGAGGACAATGCTGGATCGAAAGCTTTGTGTCCTCAGGAATGTGGCAGAGGATTTAATGCAGTGTGACATCTCAACGTTGATGGCCATCAACAAAGTTTTCTCTAATGAAAACTTCAAAAATATACATGATTGTGCACATATGCTTTCACTGGGTTATGTATTTGAGGTACTATACGAAATCTTGCATTGAAAAGTTGGTTTCGAGATATTGTGGAGAATGCTTACTACCAAAGAAGCAAAAACATATTCTCTGTTCTGGGTCTAAGAATGCCAGACTATCAAAAAGCTATTGGATATGTGCAGAAATGATGCTCACATGGGTTTACAATACAAATATGACAGACAAAGATAATTAGAACAACATGAAGAAAGAGAACAACCGATGAAGATTCTGATGACAATTTGGCGCAAGAGAAAACTAATTACAACTATATTGGAACCATTTGAAGAATAGACTATTATAACGATGAGTTTTTTTTTCTAAGTACAATTTTGGTACAACTAAGGTCACAAATCTATCCCTAACAAATTAACAAAAAACTATTTTTAATTTGTTTAAAGCATACACTAAAAAAGGCACAAAGAATAAGGCGTAGACGACTAACGAGGGTGATTTTATTTTTAAACAATAATTCATCAGGAAATGTGAGCGCAGTGTGTAACGACGACACTCAACCTGAAGGTTGGAATAACAAACAAATATCACAAAGGTCTGTTTTTGATATTAGTGGACAATAATCATCTCGGATTATAGTGCCTCTACAGATGTGATATGTAATTGGAGAGTGAAATTAATAAGGTTTGTTTGAGATTGTTTTCATGTTAGTAGGTGCGTCATGTGGTTTTAGAAATTCCGAAACATTCGTAGGTGTGTTTCGTGTCCTGTGTACTAATTTTTGTGAGAGATCAAAGCTTAATTAAGAATTTCTATGTTGTTGTAAATGTTTCAAAAAAAACTTAAATACTTACCAGAACTATGGAAGCATTACCAACGTCCAGGATATGTCAATCAAGTGCATATGCCAATAATTAATAATAAAGCTAATTAATCAATCTGATGTTTAACAATTCAATAAACATGTGGACACATGATGAACGCATATTTACAGAAAAATGAGGAAAGATAAACATTGTCTGGACATCTGAATCAACATATAAAACTGAGGGTATGGAAGGATGACAAGGAATATGATAAAACGATGGAAGAGGCAACATTGATGGAAATAGGATGCAACCAACGATTGCTATTCAGAATAATACTATCGGAATGCTCTCCGAAAAACCACAAGTGTTATGGAGAAATTATAGAAAGTCCATCTACTGCAACTTAAGATTGAAACAATATACGGTATTAGAAATGCAACAGATGATCAAGTATTTGATTATGATCTCTACTGGATTAAAAAGTTCAGGATGGGAATCAGAATTACGAAAATATTGTACGATGCTCTGCGATAAGGGTAAATTGGAACCAATAACCAAATGTAATCAAACAAAAATTGAGATATGTAACGCAAACCAAATAATACATAAAACTATTTCTTAGGGCAAGTTTACAGGGCAATGAATATTCTAAAATTTACAGGGCAACGAGTATTCTAAGATTTTGAGTGTTATGAGGCGACGTGAGAAGTAAGAAAACATAGTTCAATGGAATAGACGCACAATGTTGAACAGTCTCGTGTCGTCTGCGGCACGAATAAATCCCTTGTCCATAAAAAATGGTGAAAATAGGCTAGTGACCTTTAGAGATAGGTTTCTATAAAAAAAAATTAGAAAGAAAAAAAAAAAAAAACCTTTAGAGATAGGTCCATATTTAAATTTCACCAAGACCAAAAAAAACATTAGAACTTATTTCCCCAGCATAGGTAGGCACAAGTCGAATGATATGGTGTATACGGTACCTGGCATACTGGCCAAGTCATATCCACGTTAAATTTGTCTCACACTATTTGCAAATGAGCCAAAATATTTCTCAATCAAATAAACCTGG
>JAJJMA010253353.1:0-13456 GCA_023529015.1 Papaver nudicaule | reverse complement strand
CCAATCTAGAAGAACTGTCAGTTGGTTGATAATCATCTTGCTAGTCACTGTCACAGTGTAATATTTGCAGTTCATGTTTTTTTAGATGGTTTTGAATCACAAGTGTCTAAATAGTAGTATTTGGTTTTGAGAACTGCAGAGATATTTTTTCAGAATGAGCCAATTCTTTTTTTTTTTGATGCAATCAGAATGAGCCAATTCAACAAAGTCTCTTCACAGTGATTTGAGTCTGCCTTTTCTAAGACCAGATGTTTTCTGTTGAGTTTGTTTATCCCCCAAGAGATGGTAAGATTTGTGGGAAGTCTTCAAATTTCCAAAAGACCAACTCTAGCTAGAAACTTACACCGGTGCACACGCGGCATAAAAAAAGAAAGAAGCTTACAAAGAGGTAGAATGGCCTGTTTAAAACGGACGTTTCAATCTCTTCCAATTTTATAGCAAGTGTTTCTGGATTTCGGCCCAATGTTTGAAAACGGACGTATTTTCGGGTCCTGGCTCTTCTCTTATAAACCGACTTTTACTCTTTCCGCAGCCAAGCAAAGAACCCAATTTCTTAAACCCTACTAGGGTGTTTTCCTGTGAATCTTTCGTTGTTGCAACTTCAAGAAGTTATGGTTACGATGGATTATGTCAAGTATCTACCCGAAGATGTTATGTCAGATATTTTCAGTCGACTACCGACTGAGTCGGTTCTAGAATGCAAATTAGTTTGCAAATCTTGGAATAATGTTGTTTCTCATCAGCCATCCTTCTCGAAGATGCACTTGCATCATCTTAATTGTGCTGGCGATTCTGGTAAGTTGGGTGTTGGGTTTCATCGCTATGTGTAAGCAGCAAAAATATTACTATTTTGAATATAATGAGAACCATGAATCAACAACACCCGTTAACAGAATTAGGAGGCTGAATTTTAAGCCCCCGTTTGGATGGAATTTGTGGAAAACTAGTTTTGTTGGATCGTGTAATGGCTTGTTATGTCTTGCTCAACATGGTTATTTAGCAGAAAAAACATATATCTGTAACCCCGTCACTAGAGAGTGTATGATACTTCCAGGAATTAATGGAGTTAGATATAGTTTTGGGGAGACCGGATTTGGTTATGTCTCTTCAACCAATGAGTACAAAGTTGTAAAATTATTGTCCAAGGCGCGCACAGACTACAAAGAAGTTTACATATACACTCTAGGGAATGGCCTTGGATGGAGAAACCTTGGAAGCTTCAACTGCCAAACCTCTCGACAGTGGGAAGATGCTCTCTTTGTCAATGGAGTTCTTTATTGGTGGGACACTTTTGATAAAATGATCTTTCCATTCGATTTGGCTCAGGATTTTTTTTGTGAACGCCTGCTATTTCCTTTGCCAGCAGACTATGATTTTGGTGATCCTAATGATGATTTTCAAGATAAATGTCGATTAGGTGTTTTGGATGGGTGTTTGTCTTTTGCTATTAGAAGTTGTTCCTGGGAGAATGCTGATGGAAGGCGGTTTTCAGACATACGCTTATTGGAAAAGAAGAATGATAATGATGATATGGTAGAGCAAGAGCAAAATCAGTTGACGGGTTGGAATGAAGAGTTTAGAATTTATGACAACATGCCTTTTGCCATGACAAAGAGTTTTGATGTCTTAACTTACAGTGGTCGGTGTTGAAATTTCTTTTAGCTCTGATACCATGTTAAAAATATAAATATTAGTGCGGAAATGTGGCGGAGATGTATGAGCGTTGTATCGCCATTGGCTCGCTCATACAGAGCTCTCCTAAATCTCTACTGTTAGTTGTGTAGCAAGGGTGGTTTTACTTAAACTTGAACTTGCTTGAATTGAGTTTCTTTGCTTACTTACACTCTTTTTCTTTGGTTGAGTTACAATGTTACAGGGCTTGGCTTTTTATAGCCTTCACTACCGACTCTCTAGAGTCTTCTTTACTAAATTTATTTGATTGACTTTTTCTTACATATTCTAGAAATGTTTACTGTCTAGAATTTTCTATAGGACTTATCTAGCTATTTCTAGATATCACACACTCTAGTAGCTTCTTAGAATAGTCCAGATATTACAAGACTTTGTTAGAAATCTCCGTACATTTCTAGAAACTTCCCACATTACAAATTACTAGTTCCAACAGTCGGCATATCTACATTCAGGACCTAGAAGCTTCAACCTCGAAAACTATTGTGGATTCTAAAGGAACATTTATTGGAGTATTCCCTCACAACAACACCTTAATTTCATTGAAAGAGTTTGGGGAAGAAGATACGAAGACAATGGAGTCATTAAGGTGTCCAAAAAACAAAAAAGAAAAGAAAAGAAAAAGATAATGGAGTAGGTTGAAATTGGGGAGACAGAAAGCCATGATCAGCCTTTCAACAAGCCATAGGAGGATGAGACCCTGGATACCTACTTATAAACTGGTAATCTTCGTTGGGATTCATTTTGAAACTGGATAACAAGTAACTTTTATGTGAACATAAATGCTTATGACATTGGCTTTTATACATATACTACCGTCATTATGTCTTTACATCATTGATCCACTTTATAATTTTCTTACTTTCTGATTTAAGGTTAAGTTATACTGCTTTGTTAATTTTGCACTCTTTGTTAGTGACTTGACCTTGTCAAGGGAGAATACGATGTATACATTCGTTACTTATTTTGTTTATGCATTGAATAAGAAGTTGCTGACACAATTGTCAACATTCACTCATAAATCTCACAAAAACCTCGAATCAGAGTTTTCTGTGATAACGCGTTTCCATTCTGTCATTAACTACAAGCAACCTTATCAGTTGTCATCAATATGCTTCTTTTCCATCTATATGGTAAGGATCAATAAGCAAGGTAGCTTCCAGCCTACTATCTGGATTGTTTGCTGACAGCAGGGATCTTGACATCTCGATCCAAATGGATGAGTTTGAACATAGTTGTGGTCACTTGCACACTTCATGCCCACTTCCACAGTTTGCTTCACTCTAGTTTAGTTAGACTTTACTTTGCATCATTCCACGAGTTTTGGGGGATGTCTGATATCATCTAAGCTTGATCAACAGGGGTCTGTTGCGTTAGCCCTGTAAACAGCCACAACTGCCAAAACTACTATGGATGTCTTGTTCTTTATTGTACCTTTTATATTTCCGAGTGAAGCATCCTTTGCTCACAGTGTTAGCAGTTGGCCTTGCTTCACTCCTTTTTTCTTTAAACAAGTACCTTGTGTATGTGTTATATATTTAGTGCAAGTTATGTCATTCAAGAATATTTGTGTGAGCTAAGGATGTCTCGCAGGATCAATTGTAAGTATTTTCTAGTTACGAGGAAACAGAGTAGTGGCATAGGAGTTTTCTCTAGATTTTGTTAAGTTGTGGAACTTGAATTGCAGTATGGATAGGTTTGTACAAGTTCACTGTTGTCAAATGAGTTTGTTTAAAGATATGCCCAAATTCCGCAGTAGATTAGTAATAAGACTGTTTGAACAGCTGTTTACAGTGTGCAGACATTTGTAGCTCCCATTTCATTAGACATTTGCAATTCCTGTGACAAATTGGTTCAGAATTGTACCTGCAATTCCCATTGACAAATTCGGCTGTAAAAGAGCTCTTTTGCCATCTGCAGGGATATTTTTTTTGAGATAGAAAATCTGCAGGGATATAGTCATCAAAATTTAAAAAAGGTGAACTCCAATCTTAATACATTCAAGAAGGCATAATTTCAAGTCAGTACCAGGCCACCTGAACAGTTGCCCAACAAACAGAAAATTTAGATTCCAGTCATGGTGAATTGAACAAGAAATTGATGGACCAACATGTTAAACTAAATCAAACAGGTGAAACTATGGGTACAAATTTCTGAGCAAGGGTGCACAAGAAGGCATCAAGCAAGAAGCTTACAAAGAGGTAGAATGGTTACCCTGACATTTGTTTTTCTTAGCACGGACTAGGCACCATTTCTGGAGAAGACCTTCTTACTAACTTGGCAATTGGTAATGGTCTGACTACCATTCATGCACCCAAACTTCCTCTTCAATGCCTTCCACCTGCTGGTTTTCTTCTCCTTCACCACACCTTCCTCTATTTGCCTCTTCATCCTGTCGCATTCGTTCTCCAACTCAATCACTCTGTTATCCATTTCTATCCTCGCATCCTCACTCGCCTCGCTTCCAATAACCATCTCTCCTTTTCTGGACCCGTCATCTGAATTGTCAACCCTTGTGGTGATAACGTCTCTTAAGTGCAGCTGACCAACAAACAATGCCTGCACCACCACCCTTAATGGTAACCGCTTGTTCTGTGAAGCATGAGTGCGTGCTTCTTCCGACATCCTAGAGCAATCCAGACCTTGACAAACTTCTTCTTTCTCTGATTCAGTCAGGTAACTATGTCTGTCCAAGTAGATATCAATGGCTCGGTATACGCCATCCGAGTATCGTTTTGTTTCTATTGATGTTGCAACAGACATGGCACAGAGGGAAATAAAATCATCCTTGGTGAGATTCACATCATCAGCTACCTCGGCCAGGAAATCTTCTATGAGCTCGACAACTTTGATCATCCCTGAAGCTTCTGAAGAAGTATAGTTGGCATAGAAATTCTGCAGTATCCTTTTCACACAGTCTATATCAAATTGTACTTCAGCGGCATAACCTTCAGAAGGAGTCAAGAGATCTTCAACTTCAGCTTCATTTAGCTGCTTCCCTATCCTCATCTCAAATCCATGTCTACAGCTAGGGCTAGCATGGAAGACAATTGCAGTCCGGAGCATCTCAAACAACAATTTGCAAGGGAGTACTATCCTTTCGTCAGGCAAAAGCTTCTCTACTGTTTCAATGACTTCTTTACAATCCATAACTGCTTCCCCTGTGATGCTAAGAGTAGCCCATGTCTTCGCATACCTATAAAGAGAAGCGGCCACGTATTCTGGTTGAACCCCGTTTTGAATCATCTTGGATATGATCAGATCATAAAGACGGAGACTTAACAATGTTAAAGCTTCTGATGGCTGCTGACTAGAAGTAAACAATTTCTTCCTTATATTTGGTCTATAATCTGCACCATTGTCATTGAGTGCTGGTTTCATGAATGGTTCTCCAAGGAGGCGAGGATTAACACGGGCTTTGGAAAGCAAAGATTCTAAACAAGAATCAACCAAACCGAGATGCATTGCAACGTCAAAATGGTGTTCCATGGTCTGAAAAGCCTTGATAGTTTCATTCCAGTGAGGGAGGATTTTCAAGTGAAAGAAGTTAAAGGCCTTGCTTAAGAGGCTTCCCTGACAGTGATCCTCATTCATTTCAAGATAGAAAGCCAGACAAATGAGTGGAACGATGTTAACGGCCGTAACGTTTTGTTCATACCCATAACAAAAATTCATGGCAAGATCAAAGGTAGTGGAGTCCCCTGGTATGTTTGTAAAAGGATAAGTGAGTTCTTCTTTCTTGTGATCCTTCAGTAACTTAGCGAATTTACCTGAATTTGCTATCAGACGTTTCTGCAATGAAAGTAACAACACTCTATATATGTCAATGTGGATGAAAATCCAAGTTGCATTACATCATAAAGAAGACCATAAACAGGCATATATATATTTGTCAGTTCCTGACAAATGCTATTCTTTGTTAGTCATTGATTCTATTCGTTATGGTCTATCCATATCGGCGGGTGATTACAGCGTATTTGTCTATAATAGAGTGATAAAGTCTGTGCAACATACTAATTTCCCGATGAAAAGCATATAATGTAGAATGTGTTGTATCAAACTTACTCTATCTAGAATGTACGGCTTTCCATGAAGGCGAAAACGAACATCTGACGGAGATGATGTGAACGTATTATACCTGCAACAACAATGAACTATAAACACATAAAATTGAGGAAAAGCGAACGTATTGATTAAGATGGGTCTTATCAACTTACAAATAAGAAGAAGAATCCTTGATGTTTTCTTTAGTACCCATCACTATTTTACTTGATTGCACTAATTAGTAGTACTAATTAACTTTTCTTGATAACTCTGTGTGTTTGCTGTTTAGGGTTTATGAGATTAAGAGTAATGTGATTAGTAGAGAAAGAAATGAAACATGATTTTAGGTGATGACTAATTACCTTGTTTGAATTTATGGATCCCATAACTAACTGTATTTTTTGAACGTTTTTTTCCTTAGTTGACCAAGTCCTTATTCTTTTCAAAATTATAGGGCAGTTTATGTTTAAGCGTTTGAAAAGGACTAAAAATGTTTGGCGAAATTGCAATTGGTAACTGGTAAGTGATAGTGCCCCTTGGATCGCAATGGCAGATTTCGGCCACGATACATGTTTTGGGTAACCAGATCAGATTACGACGACAGATTTTGGGTCAGGGTGCAGTTATCTGGTTACGAAGTAGCTGTCAGGTTGCAGGAAAACAAGTTGGATTTTGAGTCTATAAATAAGCAGCACTAGGCTAACTATCACTAAGCTGGAATAGCTCAGCTGGTTAGAGCGTGTGGCTGTTAACCACAAGGTCACAGGTTCAATCCCTGTTTCTAGCGTTATTGTTTTATTTATTTTTTATCCTTTTTTCGTTTCTTGTTTTGAAGATGTCAAGTCTTCCGAAGGAGATTCAGCTAGATTAGATATCTGTTTACGATTAACCGTGTAAACTATCTTGCGATTCAGCTTTGTATGTAATCTTGGTGCAGTTTTTTCTGCAAGCAGCCTGTTTCTGTTAAAATGTACCGTCCCTAATCAAAATGCATTCAATGTAGTTGAATCTTCACATTTTGAGATCAAAATGCCAATTAAAATGGTCGTTGTCTTAAATTCTCATCTGTAGTTGAGATCTTCACATTTTGTAGTTGAGATCTATACATTATTATGTTGGTCAAATTTATTGAGAACCACTCTAAATGTTAAGCGATGCTTACCACTTTCCTGGTGACTAGAGAGATGTTAAGCAGTTTTTCTACTTGAAGATTTTATCACATATGAGCCATACCATAGAGGCTAGAGGTTCTTTGTATTTCTAAGAGCATCCAAAATGTTGCCAAAATAAACTTATTCTAGTATTTGGCATTAAACTCTAGTGGCCTTTCACTGTGGGGTTCATTAGGCTCTACGTTAAGCATTTTAAGCCCAAAACAGGTGGAAATTACTAGTTTCATGATGAAGAAAAATACTACTCCCTCTCTTCCAGTTTAGATGTGATATCAGGGTTTTGATATAGTCGTCTTATACTTGCTAAAATTGATGTTTTTCTACAAAATTTTTGCATTTTAGTTTGGAAACGTAACATAGAAGATAAAATGCTAGAGTGTTGCTGAAAATTTTGTGGAAAAACATCAAATTTAGCGAGTTTATGGCGACTATATCAAAACTCAATTATGGCATCTAAACTGGAACGAGGTAGTAGTAAAAGTTTAACATTCTTTTTGGCAAATATAAGACGTGCACAAACATTATTGCATGTATTATGTAATGAAATTATTCTTGAATAAATACAAGAATTATTAGTACTCAAAATATATAGATAATGTGTTTATCTGTTTATAATTCTCCTAAAAGAACCTGGCTATTTTAATGGCTAGGGGTTTTCAATAGGGGCGAATACTAAAGGCCAAAATAGATTACAATGAAGTAATCTCAAAAACGCCATATCCACCATAATTAGGATATAGATTGTAATGGGATTAGCAAATTAAATTATTGATTATCAAAAATATTAGATTATTAATTAGCAAATCATCCTAAGATAAGATAGTTAGTCATTATCACCACCACCACCTCCATTATCACCACCACCGTCTCAAATTCCACCACCACCGCCTCCAATTCCACCACCACCACCACCACCACCATTTGTATTTGTGTTTTCAAAAATGTCATTCATGATTCTCAAAGCTCAAACAATTATGGGAAGACTTATTTGAATGTTAAATTCGTCGAAAATCAACTCAATCCAATTGCTTCAGACCCAGAATCGTCAAAGAAATGACATAAAACTATGACGATTTTACGTATCGTCAAGGTAATATGATGGTCCTTGACGACTATGTGTGTAAAAATTGTACATAAAGTTGAACAACCGTCTAGGTTTTTACAGTACCATGACGATTTTTGTATATGAAGTGGATCCAATATGCCCAAAAATACAGCTAAATCGTCACACTATGTAATAAAATCTTGACGATTTAGCTTTGAGAAAAATCACCCCCGCCAAAAAACAAGTTAAATCGTAATGGATGTTGCATAACTTACATGACGACTAAATTTTATTATGACAAAGTCTTCATGATCTACAACATGACCATGGCGAGTGTAGGTGTATTAACAACTGTTTGAAAACAGCTTGTCATAGTCGTCGTGGTTTCAAACCATGACGAATTTCTGGAAATTTTTTGAGTTACCAAACAATTTAGACATGTAAACTAACACAAATCAATCAAACAAAGTACAATTTACCAGATCCTATCAATTGTCAGCAACAAACCATTAAAAAAGAATTGTCAACCTAGGAAACGAAAAATGTATTAAACACACCAAACCGACATAATATTCTTTCACCTACTTAAACCTTAGTGACGAAACGAAAAAAACTAAACCCTATTCAGTGTTTCTCCCATCGGCTTCACCTTCACCACGACCACGACCACGACCTCATTTAGAAGTTTCTCCCGTCTCTTGAGTGTCACTGGTTTCAACATGACTCATCTTCGGTTGGCGTCGTAATTCCTGGAACATGTGCTCCGCCTCAGGCATATGCACGTGCCTAACGTGTTGAACATGATGGTTCAGTTCAGCATGGGTCAACCCATGTCCTTTATCCGATCTCAAACACAACCAGTTGAGGATATATTTCAACCACTCCTTATAATATCATTTAAAAAAAAATGAGTAAGATATTTGAGTAAATCTAAGTACGAATCTTGAACAACTCAATTGCAAAATATATACTTACGCATAACTTGTACAATGAAGAATCATCAGGGACGGTATTACGCTCATGTCCTCCACGGCCACGAGGAGGAGTGACTTCCCCTTCCCCGCGTATCACTTTTGCATGCGTGAATTCACGGTACCATTCCAAGTATCGTCTTGTTCTCTCATGTCCAAGCACCACCTCATCTCATAAAAGATCTCGGTCTATCAAATTATCCATTCGTTCGTTCCAATGTTGGTTCTAGGGCTTTGGATCATAAAATACGATAATACGCCAAATATCAGCACTTGATTTTTCACAATCCACTTTGAATTTCCCATCACCTCGTTTTCCATTTGGACGATCTTGAATATACCCAACTTGCCTCATTATTCTGCTCGGATCGTACATTGTATGCACAAGGGGGTGCCACAAAGGACCATTGTACATACAAATATGTTCTCTTGGTGGTATCTTTCCCTTAATCATACCCTCCATGTAGGGGTCAGAAACTACCTCTTATGCGGTCATGGTGTCCAATCTATGGCGAACAAAAAGGTACCAATTCTTCTTACCCTTCAGCTGATCCCCCGTGAAGATGTACCTCTTGCCTCTTGGTTGATCTGGTTCCCATTGGCCTTCCTTTTGCAGATTTTTCCACCTCTCATGCGCTGCCACCAGTTTCGGAAAGTGTTCATATATCCACACCTATGAAGAACATCAACTACACATAAACAACAGTCCATATATATTACAGAATAGGTACGAACTTAAACCACCAAAAATTCATATATTACCTGCAGCAGAGACGTGTTGCAATTGAATTGAGCAGATTTATGACAGGATACCTTTCTCAGCGCCGTGTTCACGTGTCACACTATGGTTGTTCCCCACGAGTACTCGTTCACTTTTTCCAAGGGATGTAATAGCTGGATGTAGTTGGCGTTCACCCTGTTATCGGCAGACGAAGGGAATACACAAATAGCGAGGACATATAAGAGATAAGCCGCAGCAGCAGCCCGTACTTCATGATCTTCCAATCCAACATCCTCTTATTTTTTCTTGGTCCCCGAATACTCATTTCGCAACCTTAACAGATTGAACTCCCTCTTCGGCTTGCCATATCTGTCTTTCATATACCATGAGTCCGTCTCATTCTCACTCCACCCAAAAAAACTCTTGGCACAATTCATCAAGTCTCTGAAAAGTGAGTTGCTTTACGTAGCCTTCATTGGTTGATTTCCCATCAATTTTGACCTTAAAAGTATGATGAGCATCTTCAGGAGTGAGCCCCATCTCGCCGAAGATGCTCATCATACTTTTAATAGAGTTTTCCACGATTGGCATCATACCGGAGTTGTTTACAATCTCTATGAACCTTTCGCATTCATCTTCAATCCTCCAGTTCGACATATTGTGGTACGACGTTTGGTGCCTCAATAGTCTAGTGGCATTCGAATGATCCTACAAGATAGATATTGTTAATAACAATCAACCGATTAGCTAAACATATCTTAAATGAGAAGCAAATGACGAGGTTATTACCTTGGTGGAGTAGACTGTATGAGCCCAAGAGGTTGTGTATCCAAAAAGAACATCTCCACCATAAGTCGGTACCCCGTAAGGTGCGTATTCTTTTGGTAGCATCAGAATTGGATCGGGAATGTGTGATTCCTTCGGTTTACTTTTCTACTTGCCTTGGGTTTGGTCTTCACCTTGAGGTTCGTCATCACCATCACCTTCCTCATCATCATCTTCACCTTCCTCATCATCACCATCACCTTAGGTCCGTCATTAGGGTCTACCCCAGCAGCTCTGTATTCCTCTAATTGCATTTGGAGCACGTGATCAAAATATCATCTTCACCCCTCAGAACATTACCGTCACCATCGGACTCTGTAGGAGTAGGAATTGCACCAGAGTTTGGCTCACGGATTATCGTTGGTCGCTCTCTGGTAGTATGCCGACTTGGTTTTGAACCCTAAGGGGGCATTTTTATTTTTCCCCTTTTGATTTTCTCTAACCTTAATACATACACAAAACAAAAATTAACAAGTAAAACTGACACAGAAAATCGTCATGGAAAAAAAACACTATACAACGATTTACATCAAAACATGGAAACCGTCAAGGAATTTGACAAATGTATGGCGATTTGTTTCAGCACTACCCTAAATCATCAAGATAAAACATTACGATTTTTTCATAAAACTGGACATAACCAAAGTTTTCTAGGTCTATACTGGTCATGGTTTGGGACAATATTGAGACGATTTAGCAGAAAAACAAGGTAAGTCATCAAGGAAGATATGATTCCCTGACGATTCTTTCCATGCAATAACACGAAATTTAATATGCATTGTTTAAAATCGTCAAGGTTAGGTAAAAACCAAGACGAATGTTCTTAATTTTTTTCTGAAACAAATCGTCAAGCAATGTATGATTCCCTGACGATTCTTGGCATGCAAAGTACGAAACTTAATATGCAGTGTCTTAAATTGTCAAGGTTTGGTGAAATAGCTCGACGATTGTTCTTTTTTTTTTTTCTTAAAGTGAAAAATCGTCATGGACGAGCCAACATCCATGATGAGTGTTCATGCTGTAAATTCATATTAAGTGTTTCTAACCTATCAAATCGATCCAAAGTACATTCAAAACAATTGCAAAGGTGATTGGAGTAACTTACTTCTTCATTTGGGCCAAAGATTCGTCCATTTCTTCCTCCGGTTGTTCGTCGTCTTCTTCACGACCTTTATCCTCCTTTGATTGTCTAGTCTTCCTCACGTAAATGATTGTCGAATCATCTCCTTCTCCATCGCTTGCCAAATTTGTAATGTGGAAAGAACAAAACTCGAATTCGAGAAAATTCGAGAGTTTTTTATTTTTAGAGAGAGTTTTTGGTTTTGAGAAAGTAATGGAGTGAGTTTGGTTTTGGGAGAAGTAATGGGGGAGGAAGAGTAGGGGAGTGGGAGTATAATTTTGTAACTGAAAATTGAGAGGAAAAATTACTGGGTGAAGAGTTAATGGTTAATTATAATTTTTAATTGACCAGAATAGATTAATTGTAATTAATTACCCCTTATAAACTAGGATGAGATATGGTAAATACATCTCGCCCCTATCAAAAATACCCTCGCCCTTGAAATAGCCGGGAATAAGAAGAGGAATAAGGATATACGCTGATTTTATATTTTAGAATAAATTTTAAGGTTTAGGGCAGCTGATAACAAGGATATGGTGTAGGTTTGATATGGACCCTAAGAGCAAAAGCAGTGGTTGAGCTATAACACTATATTTGGGATAGCCCATCGGCAG
Organism: Papaver nudicaule; assembly: GCA_023529015.1. Classification (NCBI taxonomy): domain Eukaryota; kingdom Viridiplantae; phylum Streptophyta; class Magnoliopsida; order Ranunculales; family Papaveraceae; genus Papaver; species Papaver nudicaule. Next base: position 1,255 of record JAJJMA010253353.1, on the reverse strand, counting down.
CGGTTCTGAAACCTAAACATTAAACCTAAATTTAACTGATTTTCGCACCAAATATAGCGCAACGAATGGGTTTGGTGTGGAGATGGTGGGACGTGATTGTAAATCACGTAATTGCCAAAAGTGATTATAAATCACTTATGGAATGAAAACGTGAAACTGACTAACTTATTGAACGAAAACGTGATATTAAATCACTTATCACTGGTTAAAGTGATTATAAATCACTTACACTTTGAAAACGTGATATTCAATCACTTATGATTGCAAAAGTGATTATAAATCACGTCTGCTTTTTGTAGAATTTTTGTTTGGTGTAATGGCTGTAGATTTTCACACCAAAACCCATCGCTATACCCATATATAGCATTTGGGGGTTTTGGTGTATAGCTCAACCACTGCTTTTGCTATAAGCACACAAAATCAGAAAATGTATGGATGGTGACAAAGGCTAGTTAACAACATTATCTTTTGATTTAAGGACAAAACATCCATGTAATCAACCAACAAGCTTTGCTTAATTAATGCATAATTAACCATTATTAAACATGATAACAAGGAAATTAGTTCTTTTTCAGAATGAGACAATTTTAAAGGTTTGCCCAACTCATTAACCAAATCAGTTGATCACAGCTCAATGTTTTTCATTTTTTGGCAACAAAAGTGGTGGATTATGTACTTTCAGTTTCGATTCATCAAAAGTCATGGTCGTAGAGTCTCTAGTTGGTGTGTTGCTATTCTGTTCCTGACGTGGTGCCGCGTTAGATATGAAAAGAAATTGCGCCGTGCACCTACTTAAGAGAATCTGGTATCCAAATTTCTGAAAAGGGCAGCGCCATGCAATGCACCTAACAAAATCTGGGTGCTTGCTTGCACACCCCTGCACTGGAATATGACCAAATCGCATAATGAGTTTGTTGGATCAGTAATAGAAAAAAATCTCAGATGAAGCAATAAAATCTCAGATGAATTTCAGAATCTTTGGTCTTTGATAGCTTTTTCAGTTCCATTATTTTGTACTTCCTCTAAATTGATCTAATTATTTTTCATAGTGGAGTTAGTATATTGATCCCTTCATCATTTTGTTGGCATCAATGATGCTCAAAACTGGTTTGTAGGAGCTCAACCTAGAGCAGGACCGTGATTGAGAAATCATTTAGACCATATATAATGTAAAACTGGCTCAAGGGCACATGTATATAGATAACAATGATTCATTTGATTAAACTCTACCCCAAGTTGAATGAAGAAGTCCTCA